>OY747716.1:5672570-5905070 GCA_963556495.2 Valencia hispanica | reverse complement strand
TAGCTATGATGATTTTCTTAGAGGACACCAGAACATCGTAGGTAGCGACCACATTTCAAGCTCATCCATGTAAACACAAGAGGCTACAGGGAACATCCAGAAGCACATGGCAGGTCAAGGCCTAGATTTTCCTGTTGTCATGAAATCCTTTGAGCGACTCGTGCTGACCCACCTGAAGGACATCACGGATCACCTGCTAGACCCCCTTCAGTTCGCCTATAGAGCAAACAGGTCAGTGGATGACGCAGTCAACATGGCTCTCCACTACATCCTGCACCACCTAGACTCTGCAGGTACCTACGCTCGGGTCCTGTTTGTGGACTTCAGCTCTGCATTCAACACCATCGTCCCAGAGCTCCTCCATCAAAAAATGTCCCAGCTCACCATGCCTCCCTCCACCTGTCAGTGGATTACCAGTTTCCTGACTGACAGGAGGCAGCAGGTGAAACTGGGTAACTTCATATCCAGCTCCCGGTCCCTCAGCATCGGCGCCCCCCAGGGATGTGTTCTCTCCCCACTGCTCTTCTCCCTTTACACCACTGATTGCACGTCAAGGGACCCTTCTGTGAAACTCCTGAAGTTTGCAGATGACACCACCATCATTGGACTCATCCGTGACGTGACGAGTCTGCATTAAGAGGGGAAGTGGAACAGCTGGTCCTCTGGTGCAGCCAGAACCACCTAAACCCGCTCAAAACTGTGGAGATGACAGTGAACTTCAGGAAGAGACCCCCATCAACATCTCCTCTCATAATCATCAACAGGCCAGTCCCCACAGTGGAGTCTTTCAGGTTCCTAGGATCCACCATCACACGGGACCTGAAGTGGACCTCCCACATTAACTGTATAAGAAAGAAGGCCCAGCAAAGGCTGTACTTTCTGCGTCAGCTCAGAAAGTTCAACCTGCCTCAGGAACTGCTGACCATCTTCTACACAGCAATAGTCCAGTCTGTCCTGACCTCATCCATCTCTGTCTGGTTCGGATCCGCCACCAGAAAAGACAAGGACAGACTGCAGAGAACAGTCAGGTCCTCAGAGAGGATCATAGGTACTGATCTTCCTTCCATTCAGGACCTGTACCAGTCCAAGGTCAAGAAGCGGGCCAGAAAAATCACCACAGACCCCTCACACCCTGGCCACAATCTGTTTAGGCTCCTCCCGTCAGGCCGGCGTTACAGAGCGTTGTACGCCAAAACCACCTGACACAAGAACAGTTTTTTCCCCCAGGGTGTCGCTCTGATGAACTCTGTGTAATCACAGAGTGTGAGTCCATTCACATAATAAACTATAACTCTGCACTGCTGTACATACTCACTGTAAAATAACCCCGGTTTGGTGTATATATTATCCTTTATTATTTATTTGTATTTATTTTTTTATTTCACTTATTTAAGTTCTGTACTGGAGAGAAAAGTTGCCGGAGTCAAATTCCTTGTATGTGTCATACTTGGCCATTAAAGCTGATTCTGATTCCTGAACCCACTAGGTGATAGAGCTAATCAGAGGTGCCCAGCGCAGCTGATCTGAAGTAGAGGCAGAGGCCATCTCCAGGGTGATATAGTTCATCAGGAAATCCTTGTATTGATTAGTACTGAGTTGATTTTTATTTTTCCAGTTCATGAGAAAAGACTTCCTAGCAATGCATAGTGCAATAAGAACCATACGGGCTGTGTTAGTCTCCAAAGTAACATCTTTTAAGTCAAGCAGACTGAGGGAGCAATAGGAATATGACACTGCAGACTCTTTGTTAAATCTTCACATATTTGACACGTATGTAAGATTTTGTATTGTATTAATTGTAGATTGGTGTTCTTAGTTATCTTAAATGTCTTTAAACATATATATGACCAGAAATTATTATCAAAACTTAGTGATAAATCTTCTTCCAATTTTATGATAGGAAGGGATATAGATTCATCCATTTTGGAAAGCATATTGTATATTTTGACGTTAGTTTAGGAGTTCTGAGATTGAGAAATTGTTCCTCTTTTATTGGTGTTTGTAAAACAATCTCTTTGATTTTAAATATATTTTTTATTATGGATTTAATCTGTTGATATTCTAAAAACCTAATTTAATTAATTCCATATTGTAACACTAGTCTATCAAACGAGATACATTTTTGAATATATGTTCTAAACATTTAATTCCTTTACAACTCCAATCTAAAAAGTCATTTATAATATTGTTTTGTAAGATGTCAGGATTGTTCCAGATGGGTGTATATTTACATGGGATTACTGAAGATCCAGTTATTTTTAAAAACTCCCACCAAGCTGTCAAAGAAGTACTTAAATTCCATCCATCCATCCATCCAAAAAGCAGAGACCCGATCCTGAGGACAGAAATTCCCTCCATTAAAGTTATGAACACGATTGGTGACAAAGGGCAACCTTGGTCGCATTCCGCCTGGCCCGCCGGTACCTATCAGCTGCTTCAGGGGTCCCACAAGCCAAAAAGACCTGATACGACTCCTTCTTCAGCCTGACAACACCCCTTACCGCCGTCGTCCACCAGCGGGTTCGGGGGTTGCTGCCGCGACAGGTACAGACCACCTTGCGGTCACAGCTTCGGTCAGCCGCCTTAACAATGGAGGTGCGGAACATGGTCCACTCGGACTCAATGTCCCCCGCCTCCCCCGGAACATGTTCAAAGTTCTGCCAGAGGTGTGAGTTGAAGATCCTTCTGACAGGAAACTCTGCCAGACATTCCCACCAGACTCTCACAACACGTTTGGGCCTTCCAGGTCTGTCCAGTGTCCTCCCCCACCATCGGAGCCAATCCACCACCAGGTAGTGGTCAGTGGACAGCTCAGCCACTCTTAACCCGAGTGACCAAAACATGCGGCCACAGATCCGATGAGACGACAACCAAGTCGATCATCGAACTGCGGCCGAGGGTGTTCTGGTGCCAAGTGCACATATGGACACCTTTATGCTTGAACATGGTGTTTGTTATGGACAATCCATGACGAGCACAGAAGTCCAATAACAAGACACCACTCGGGTTCAGATCGGGGGGGCCATTCCGCCCAACCACATCCCTCCAGGTCTCACTGTCATTGCCCACATGAGCGTTGAAGTCCCCCAGCAGAACAAGGGAGTACCCGGGAGGAGCACTCTCCAGCACCCCCTCCAAAGACTCCAAAAAGGGTGGGTAATCTGATCTGCCGTTTGGCACATAAGCACAAACAACAGTCAGGACCCATCCCCCCACCCATAGGCGGAGGGAGACTACCCTCTCGTTCACCGGGGTAAACCCCAACGTACAGGCACCGAGATGGGGGGCAACAAGTATGCCCACCCCAGCTCAGCGCCTCTCAGCGGGGGTAACTTTAGAGTGGAAGAGAGTCCAACCCCTCTGGAGGAGTCGGGTTCCAGAGCCAGAGCCGTGCGTCGAGGCGAGTCTGACGATGTCCAGTTGAAACCTCTCAACCTCGCACACCAGCTCCGGCTCCTTCCCCACCAGAAAGGTGACGTTCCACATCCCGAGAGCCAGCCTCTGCAGCCAAGGATCGGACCGCCAAGGTCCCCAGCTTCGACCATCGCCCATCCTGCATAGCACCCAACCCCTATGGCCCTTCCCACAGGTGATGGGAAGGGGGACCCATGTTACCTCTTCGGGCTAAGTCCGACCGGGCCCGGCCACCAGGCACTCTCCAATGTGCCCCGCTTCCAGGCCTGGCTCCAGAGGGGGGCCCTGATGACCCGCATCCGGGCGAGGGAACACTAAATCCATTGTTCTATTCATCATAGCGGTCTTTTGGGATGCACTTTGTCTGATCCCTCACCTAGAACCAGACTGCCAAAAAGTCCCCGACAACATAGGTCCTAGGATCATTGGGAAATTCTACAAAGTGGGCGGTGCCAGGAAGCACAGAGGGGTATGGCCAAGTGTGGTGGAAAAAAGGGGAACGTGGGGGTGTGTTCAGGAGGACAGTGACAGCTCGCTTAATCTGACACTGTAACATGGACAGTGACCAAAGCAACGTTGGCAGTTTTGCGACTGATCGATCTGATTGACGTTCATCTTTTTTGAATGTTAGCCGATGTTAGCATCACCACTTAGAGACTGGACCCATCCTGTCTCCCTCTCCCTCAGTAGCCCCGGCCTCAGGCAGCGCTGACTAAGCGCCCTGAGCCAGGTAGAGAAGTAGAGGGAGGCTTTATGGAGCCCGGAGGCCGCGAGCCGTATCAATTCGAGCCGCTGGCTCAGGGCGCTGAGTCTGCGCTGTCCGAGGCCGGCGCTGCTGAGGCAGACAGGATAGGTCCAGTCTCTTGAGTGGTAATGATAACATAGGTTAACGTTCAAAACAGTATGTTAGCTATGCTAACTAAGTGCTAATTTGATAATAATGGTAACCTGAAAAAAGCAATCCAACTCCAAACTCACCACGGGCCATACCAAACCCACGGGGCGTGTCTGTGAGACCATGCCAGTCGATGCCTGTGACGTAAAGATGTACCGCTCTACACCAATCACAAAATTCAAATGCAGTAGCCACAGTTCAACCCTAACCCCACCTTTTCAGCGGACGCGTAAGCAGCACGTTACAGGAGCAGCACATTTCACTTGCGTATTCTGCTGCTTGGCTCTTTCCACGGGGTGCGAATTAGGCGCATAGCAGCTGGGAAGCAGCTGTCACCGAGAGAGCGCGAGATTAGCAAAATCACGCGTGGTTTCGTCAGTAAACACAACAACCATAGACATATATAAAAAGGTCTATGACAATAATAACCAGGAAAAGACAACAACATGGCTCCAAAAGGTTGGTGTTTTGTGTTATGTCCGTTTTATATTCGCCAATAAGTTTGTTATGTCAGGGAAAATCCAAAATTGCTCATTTGTGTGATGACACACAAATGAGACCCTCCCGCGAGGTACTGACTTCTCACCGGGCCGCACAGGTAGTGGCATTTTTTTTTTTTAAGTAAAGCAACCGCAAAGCAGCACGTTTCTTTTATTTTGAAAATTTCCTGTGCTGAGCCATATATTTCCTGTCTCCCCTATCCAAAATGTAGAAATTTACGTGTTTCAGAGGCGTGCTGCTTAGAAAATAGGACTGCCGCGTATATTTAGAAAAGTGCTGCGACATGTCGCTCCTCAGACGCGGCAGACTCGTGCTGCTTACGCGTCCGGTGGAAAGGAGGGGTAAGAGGGCAGCACTAAGACGTTTTTAGACCAAAAAGTGTAGAATTGAACAAGTTTACACGAAAATGTAAAAAGAATCCCAGAAAGTGAAAGATTGCATTGGTAAATACCCATTTATACAGTTTAGAAGCAAAAGAAAGTTATTACTCATAGGACACGTCTATCAATCTTGCTATCTCATCATTTTGCATTTCCACTGGACATGCAAATATCACATCGTCCTGTGGTCAAAGTTCCCCAACAATATGCCTCTATCTATCTATCTATCTATATATATATATATATATAGTCTCCCTTGTCATTTCTTCCCTTTCCTGTTGTCTCCTTGCCACTCTGCTCTTTACCCAGCTTCACTCATTGCCCTCACCTGCATCTGCTTTCACTAATTGGTCATTGGTCTTCTCTGTCACTTTCTTATTCCCTTCTCAGTATATATTTAGCTCTCATTCAGTCATCACTCGCTGGTTTGTCGTCATTTCTTCCCTGCCTGGTTCCTGCCTTCCCTGTCGCCTGTCTACCTTCCCCGCTTGGTTCCTTTTTGCTCGTCGCTGCATTTTTTGATTCCCCGAGTTCTGTAAGTCCTTGTTTTGTTATTATTAAAGCATTCTTATTTACTTGCTGCATTTGGGTCCTATATATATAAAAACATGACAGATCGAACCAGCCAGTTAGACCCAGCAGAAGTTCTCTCCGACTCAGACTGGAACCGATTACATACAACGGTTAACTAGTTAACACCCGACCCACGGACCAGGCTGAGGGTTGCTGAACTCAGCATTTCCCACCTGCTGAGGTGGCTACCTTATTTCGGGAAGCTTGGGCTGGAGGAGGCCGAGTTTCACAGACACCAGCCCATCTCCGATCTGTCCAAAATCACTCCACCGTCCACGTCAACTTCATCCTTTCCCTCAGTTATCTATATCCCACGTTACCTTTTTGACCCCTGTTATGGCAAAAAGTATCTCAGGGTTTCCATAATAAAGAAGACTGAGTCTCAGAAGGCGTTTAAGTATTGATTACAAACATGTCTGGCCAGAACACGGAGGGGACAGAGTTACTCATGCATCACCCTAACCAACCTTTCTGACTAACCGCTTAAATACTATTCTCAATCACTGTTTATCTCTGTAGACGTCTTCTCCAACCTTCACGCCCCGCCTCTGGAGTACTGGTTCATGCAAGTCTGATAGCAACACATAAAACAGCCCATCCGAAGGCCAGACTTATCTTGCTGCCCTGGCATCTGTCTCTCTCTGACCTGACACATCTTATCATAAACATTAAGTTGGAACAATAACCTTGTAATTTTACCCTAGATGCATTCACTAAACAGAGAATATACACTTATTTCCTAATTACATAACAATTTTCCACCACAACCCCCAGTACAATTCTTGTGACGGCTCATCTCCCTCCACGGTTCCAGAACCTCCCCCAGTCACCAAGCCATGCCGTAGCCGCAATAAAAAGAAATCCGCTTCTACCATGGAAGCCTCATGACCACCCACCACTCTATCTAATCCACCGCAGGTCAAGGAGGATGAACTTTGAGTTTTTCTACGGGGACAAAACAGATGATTTTTGTTTTACTGAGTGTCCACCAGTTTCTCAGCAGCCACAGCCATCCCAGCCAGCTTTCGCTTGGTCACAGCCAGCAGTCGTTCACTCCGGGTGCCAGCCGCAGCAACCCGCAGACTCCTCCAGTGGGTTCCAGCCCACTGATGTTTCCACAGGGGGTGCCCCTTATTCCCTCCTCAGTATATATTCAGCTCTCATTCAGTCATCACTCGATGGTTCGTCGTCATTTCTTCCCTGCCCGGTTCCTGCCCTCCCTGTCGCCTGTCTACCTTCCCCGCTTGGTTCTTTTTTGCTCATCACTGCATTTTTTGATGCCCTGAGTTCTGTAAGTCCTTGTTTTGTTATTATTAAAGCATTCTTATTTACTTGCTCCATTTGGGTCCAATGACAATAGTCCAGTGCGACTCATATGTTTTTTTCTTCTTCATTATGCATTTTTCGGCTGGTGCGACTTATACTCTGGAGCGACATAGTTAAAAAAAAAAAAAAAAAAAGGTATATTGTTAGTATAGGTTACAGAGTTTGTTTGTTTTTTTTTTAAACGTGTCTTGTTTGGCAGTGTGGAGCTCAGAATTGGTGTCTGAGTACCAAGTAGAAGCCCAACAGATTTACTTTCACAAGTGGAGCAGTACAGCTTTTGCTATAGTACTCCACTTGATATGTGTGAAAAATCTTTATTATGAATTGTTGGGGTTTTTATTTCCTGATATTATGGACACGGAGACGGAAAATTAAGGAGAAGAAAGAAGGAAGATGAAGAAGAGAGGTAGGAAACAAAAAGTCAAGAGAGAGGGTGAGTTGAAAATACAAGAGAGGAAGGGGAACAAAGAAGACACAGGAAGACATTGAAGTCTGCCTCCATACCCACAGGACAACAGAGAGAGGGGGGGGAACAAAACAAAACACGAAAAAGGAACATCGACAAAACCAACCAAACATTGTGAACTAAGAATTACACAATCACATCACACAAAAATAGATATAAAAATACAACAATGTCACAGAAAAACTCATGGTAGCGATTAATCAAGCTCTAGTAATGATGACCTCAGCCCAAGAATATTTCCTTAAAAACCAGAGACCCCACATCTATGTGTGTGTGTTAGCATGCTGGTGCATATAAGGTTTCTCCATAAGTGTGTTTGATAGTTGGTGTGAGCAGACATCAATCCGTCTCCCAGGAATCGATGCAGACATGAAGGAGATTGGAGCAAAGACGTCCAAAGGACCGCCAGAGCCCCAGGGGGACCCGGGCGGGGCCGACCGCATCCCCCAAGAGAGGAGCAAAGGAGAACCCCAGGGGAACATCCAGCGGCCATTATGCAGGGGCCCGGGGGGCAGCAGTGACGAGCCCACGGGCCCCGCCGGCAACCGGCCGCGCCAGGGCGGGCCGGTCAACGGACCGGGGGAGCCGGGGCCCAGGGGCACCCCACCCCCCAGCAGGGACCCGACAAGGAACCGGCCGACTAGGGGCCGCTGCCACTGCAGGGGCCGCCACGCGCCACCTCCACCCTAGGCCAATCCCCACCGCCAACATCCCAGCGCCCCACCCTTAGCCGCAGGGGACGGACAGCATCCCCAGCCCGGGCTCAGCCAGCATCTGGACGCCAAGTCCCGGGTCCTGATCCCGCGCAACGCAGGGGGCGCCGAGACCAGGCATCCAACGAGGGCCAGGGCCGGTCCAACCCGCCAATGAACCAGCCACGCACTGTGCGCACAGAACAGGTGATCAAACGAGCAGAGACGCCGGATCCGCATCCCGCCGAGCCACCGAGCAGGCACCACCCAACAATCCCAAACCTGGCACCTCTAAAAGAGGTGCCCCAACCAACCAAAGGAAGATATCGGCCCAGCGCATCGGCCGACCCACACACCGCCCCCCCCAGGCCCGGCCAGGCACGCACCAGGTCCGAACCGGATTGACCACCGATGCACCGGCAGGCAGGGGCCCCCCGTCACCGGCGGGGGGTGACGGAGGGGAAATAGGCCCCCCATTAAGTGTAAGGCCTGAGGTGCGTCAGGCGAGGGGGCAGACCAAGATCCAACCTGACAGGTAGACAAAGACATACAGACACAGTCATACGTTCCCTCCCTCTTAAACCCATACATTCTCACTGACTCACCAAGACACCCCAAAAAAATGACGCTGTACCCTCACTCACACACCCCATGCACACTTTATGCTCCCAGGTCCAGGTACCGATGCCCCAGTAGAGCCACCAGCCCCCGGAGGTGGACCCCCTACCTTCTAGGACAGAGACAAGCAGACCGCCAAGGGCCCCACAGTGGCAAAGCAGCCCGACAGCCCAGGACCCCGACCAGACCGCCTGTCCTCCTCCAGACCCCAACCCCTGATGGCCCGTAGCGAACAGGGGTGTGAAAAGACCCCTAGCCTCCATCCTCCCGCTCGAGTATGGTGTTGATGCTTGTTGTTATAATGTGCATTTAAAACAGAGGGGTGGGATGTGGGGAAGGCAGCCACGCATCCCCCAACCCAAGCCCTCAGTGTCTATATGTGGTTTAACAGTGGGCACCGGCACCAGAGGTGAAGCTGATTGTACCACTCCCCCTCTGGATGCCGAAAAGTGTGCCCACCCCAAAGTCCCTACATATGTGTCGTGTGAGAATGTTATAAGTGGGAGTGTCTAAGTTGTATATTAAAATTGGGACCCAGGACACCACGGGATAGCGAGGAGGGAAGCCCCTCCTCGCACCCCAGTGATGTGCTCATTCCCCAGGACCCTATATGAGTGGTAAAGTGATGGAGCGGGTGGACAGAGGTGTTCGGGGATGGGGAGGGAAGGACTGGGAGACAAAATGTCTTCCCAGGGAGCCAGCTCCCCCACTGACCCCAATAGGCACCGCTGTTCACCGGGATCCACCAGGGGAGGGAGGCCATGGGACGTTCGACCCGGGGCCCACAGCTACAGCACCACAAAGCCCCACGGACCCCAAGGCAGTCCCCCCCAGCCCCATCCCAGAAGGGGAACTAAACCCACCCTGACATTCGCTCTACTCTCAAAACACAAAAGACACTAGACACCCAGCCGCCGCGACCAGCAGCCAGGCACCCCAACCAGTAAACAAGGCGAGACGCCATAAAGGGACTGGCGATGACAATCGGCCCAGAGAAAAAGAGAGAGGCGGCTGCACATGCCGGCAGGCCACGACCCCCACAGCCAAGAGAGACCCCACGCCGGCCGACCCCCAGCCAGGACCACAGCTAGGGGGCGCGGCGCCCCCGAGCCCCGAATCCCCAGGCCCACCCCAGACCCTACCCAGGCGCAGCACGGCCACCAGGCCAGTAACCCATGTCCGCCAGTGCAACCCCCCCAAGGCACCGCATGCAGCCATCAGGAGTCACCACCCAAACCCCAACCCCAGGCCGGCCACGACGTCCAGCGCCCCATCCGCCCAGTGATCCCACCCCCCGGGGTCCCCCCCAGACGCCTCCAACCCCAAAACCCCCAGATCAGCAACAGTGTCCCAAACGACAAAACCAAGTGCCCCCCACCCCCACTTGGTGATGGAGCCGATCAAAGGAGCCCAGAGAGATTGATCAGATATGGAGCCAGAGGCCGTCTCAAGACCAATATGGTCCAACAAGAGATTTCTATACTGATTAATATTAAGAGTTTTTTTATTTTTCCAGTTCAGGAGGAGAGTTTTCTTAGCGATGCATAAGGCAATGTGAACAATTAGAACTGACTTTGTGTCCATGGTGAAATCATTAAAATTTCCTAACAGGCAAATTGAGGGAGATGGTGGGATGTTACATTTCAGACACTTTGATTAGTCCTCACATATCTGGCACCAAAATTTCTTAACAGGTGGACAGAACCAAAGCGCATGAACATAAATATCTGGTATATTGCTTGTGCATTGTAAGCAGGTATTAGACGATGTAAAACCCATCCTAAACATTCGTTGACCTGTATAGTGTACTCCATGAAGGATTTTGTATTGTATTAATTGCAAATGAGGATTTTTTTGTTATTTTAAAGGTTCTTAAACATATCTGAGACCAGACGTTTTGGTCAAAGCTGGCTGATAAATCCACCTCCCATTTTGAAATAGGGATGGCTATTGATTCATCTAATGTAGATAAAGTTTTGTATATTTTAGACAGCAATTTTGGGGGGTTGAGATTAAGAAAATCTAAAACTCTTGCTGGAATTTGTAATTCAGCTGTATTTAGCCTAAATTTACCTTTAATAATAGATATAATTTTTTGATATTCTAAGAATTTGTTTTTATCAATTCCATATTGTGTAATTAATGTATTAAATGGGATAAAGTCTGTTCCTTCAAATATATGTTCCAGGTATTCAGTTCCATTGCACCTCCAGACTGGGAAACTTATGATAAATTTTTTTTGCAAGATGTCGGGGTTATTCCAGATGGGTGTACGTCTGCATGGGATTATTGTGGACTCTGTCATTTTTAGAAACTCCCACCATGCTGCTATTTATGCTTTTAAAGCATTGATATTGTTTTATATTTTAGCTAATAAATGGTAGGTTTGAAAGATTGATCTTATTACATAGTGTCTGTTCTACGTCTATCCAGGACTCATCTAGGTAGCTATGTTTTAACCATCTTGAGATGTATTGGAGCCTGTTTGCTAAGAAATAATGATGGAAGTTTGGTAGATCTAGACCTCCTTTTTCTTTGGTCTTCTGCAGTGTTTTTAAGCTGAAATTTTTTTAAGCTGATACATGGGGGTTTATCTTTCCAAAGAAATTTAGAGAGAGGAGTCCAGAGATCTAAACCACTCTAGTGATGGTTTACTTGGGATCATTGAGAATAAATAGTTGATTCTGGGCAAAAACCATAATTTTTATTGAAGCAACCCTTCCCATAAGTGATATGGGTAGAGATTTCCATCTAGCAAGATCATCTTCCACTTTTTTTAAAAGTGGGATGTAGTTTAGCCTTATTAAATCTGCCAGTCTTAGTGAGACATTGATACCTTACATAGGTAATATTCCCTGACTGCAGTTGTGTATTAGTTGGATTCTGGACAGAACAATTGATTGGAAGAACTGTAGATTTTAACCAATTTATAGAATAATGTGAAACATTTGAGTAAGAGTTTATCAACCCGATTACCTGAGAGAAAGAGGTTTGTGAATGCTGGAGAAAAAGTAATACATCATCTGCATAAAGACTGATTTTATGTTCTATGTTATTGCATTTTATGCCTTTAATATTGTGAGTTTGCCTGATTGCTGCAGCTAGTGGTTCAATAAAAATAGCGAACAGGGAGGGAGAGAGAGGACATCCCTGCCTGGTACCTCTCTGAAGATAAAACCTAGATGATGTTTGGTTATTTGTCCTGATACATGCTGTTGGTGAACTGTATAATATTTTCAACCAGTTTATAAAAGAATTTCCAAAGCCAAATTTATGTAAGGTTACAAATAAGAATTTCCAGTTAACTCTATCAAATGCTTTTTCTGCATCTAAATATATTAGTTTTAATGTTTTTACAGTAAGAAAAATCTATTAATCTACGTGAATTTGTGGATGAATGTCTCCCTTTAATAAAACCAGTTTGATCAGGATGTATTATAAGAGGGGTTACTTTCTCTATCCTTTTTGCGAGGGCTTTGCAGATTATTTTAAGATCAACATTAATGAGGGATATGGGATGATAGCTGGTAGGAAACAAAGGGTCTTTACCTGATTTTAGTAGAAGACTAATGTAGGCAGAATTCATATTTGGTGGGAGTCTGCCATTTTCCTTTGTTTGCTGTGGCATTCTGTGTAATGTTGGTGCCAGAATATTCCAGAATTCTTTATAGAACTCTGCTGGAAATCCATCTGGGCCTGGAGCCTTGTTATTGGGCATGCCTTGGAGGGCCTCCTGGAGTTCAGCCGCTGTTAGTGGTGAATCCAGGGCCATCGCTTGACTTTCAGATAATTTAGGTAGTGTTATGTTATCAAAAAACTGTTCAATTTCATGATCCGATGGATTTATCTCTGGTGAGTATAAAGCCTTGTAAAATTCTTTAAATGTGTGGTTTATTCTTCCAGGATCATATACTGTATTCCCGGTCTGATCTTTAATAGCAGATATAGTTGTTTTTTCTTTATTAATTTTAAGCTGGTTAGCCAAAAATCTACTTGATTTATTACCTTGTTCAAAGTTTTCTATCCTAAGTCTTTGAATAAAGAACTGGGTCTGTTTATTAATAATTTGATTTAATTCTAGCTTTGCTTTACGGATTTTGCCTAGTCTCTCCTCATCTAGAGAAGCTTCTAATGAATAAATAATTTCTTCTAATTCCTGAATACTTTTTTTTTTCCATTTTCTTTGATGAGAATGAGATTATTTTACCTCTAAGCACAGCTTTTCCTGCCTCCCAAAGAATGGATGGCGACGTACCAGGGAGGTCGTTATATTCCAAATATGAGTTTCATTTTTTAACATTTTTGTTTGATGGTGGGCCTTGTGATTTTAATCAATATTTTTTTTTTTAGCTTGGCTCAAAAGAGGTTAAAAAACACTGCTCTAACAACCCGAAAATATGTGTAGCTACAACAACAAAAAAAAAAACCTTTTTCCCCCTTATTTTATAAAAATTTCACTCTATCATAACATTAGTCATATCATTTCACCTTTTATAGCATGCTCTCTGTCTGGAATATAGTTAAAGGAAATGACAAAAAGGCATTTGTTTTTTTTAAATTATCACACATTGGTGACGTGCAAATTATTTAATCTGATAATAGGAAGGCCTTCAGTTTCTTTATGTTCATGTTTAAAGAGGGCAGGCTTGTGCAATAGCCTTTATTTTAGAAGTCATGTATGTGAGAGCCTAATTGACGGTACTCATTTTATTTCATAAAGCAGCAGACTTAAAAAAAAAAAAAAAGAGATCATAAATCGACATACCTTGATGTTATTCTTATAGGCAGGACCTCATTTATCATTTTAAGATTCAGATAATAGGCCTATTTGATGGGAATTTAAAACATTTGTCCAGTAAATTGAAAACCTGCCGGTCACGTTGTCCGGTGCCATTTTTTTCTTGCGGAAACCCTGATGTGTGACTTTTGAATAAAGTCACACAAATAAAAAACAATTAAAAAAAGAATATAGTCTGGCTGTTATCGGGTTTGGGCTTTAATAAGCTGTCAATCTGTTGGAAAGGTGTTTTCACTCTAATCTAAAGCCTCTCTTAAAGGAACAGACACCCATTTAATTTTATGACCCCTGGGCTCTCGCAGGCTCTTATTTCACCTTCCAGCATGCTCGTTCATTTCTGTAAAAGGGAGCAATAAGAACAACAACCAACAATTATATATTTCAAGTGAGACGTCGTTCGCTGGACTCTGTTCTCTTAACTGAGCCCAGATCTACATCAGCATGGAGTTTTTATTTGAAACACGAGTTGCAGGAAACCCTTCCCACATAGATCTTCGTTCACAGAATAAGGATCAAAGCCTCTTCGCCTAAGGAACACATGATGTACTACATTCTTCTTGATTGTTCACCGTTTCTAAGTTTTGCCACATGCACTACAGAATTAAACCATCATACAACAAAATAAATGTACACTCAACATTTACAGAATTTTTATCTCTTCAAATCAAGATAAACTCTTGGGGCTCAGGCTTAATTCGTGCTGAATTCTCTCGGGCCCAACTTTTAAGGCTCGATTACAGCTCTAATCCAAACTATGAAGATGACATCTGATGATTTCATCACTACACTATTCCCCATTCTGTGATGAGTCCTCTGCATCTGAAAATGAAGACAGGCTACCTTTGATAGGAACAATTGCAGAACAATATGATGAGGTTGCTGATTTAAACAGCACAGTCAAAATCCTTTTTGCATCAGGTTTGCTCAAATCTGTCGACCCAGCTAGAGATTTTGCTAACATCTGATGTGTAAAAGCTCTGTCACCACTCTGATCACCAGACCTCTAATGCATGGAATGACACAACAACCACACACAGAGAAAACTGCAAATGCTGTGATACAAGCTCCAAGCACAGAAATAGCTAGTGATTTCCACTCACCCAATACAGAATCCAACCAATCGCTCAGACCTCCTAGATTAGTGTTTACACCAGCATTCTTAGCAAGGCCCTCTTTCATGACTCTCAGGCCTTCTAAAGCTCTTGATACACTACCATTAGTATCTGTGTTTCTGGGGATATAGGTGCAACACAGATCGTTCAAAATTGACTCAACCCCTGCTAGAATCTGAATCCTAGCTTTAAATTCACCTGGGCCCCCGCGTGGCACACCAATCATGTCAAGGTAAACCTGCTGGTCAAAGCTAGCTGGAACAGGTGCTTCTCTCCTAGACCTGTGATGTGAGGAAACTGCACTTTCCTGGAATGGATCAATTGCAATCGAGACATCATAAGCTAATATCACGTGAGCACACATACCTTCCCAATTGGGCAGATGAATGGATCTCAGCTTCCCGTCGCCACAAACCCAGTAAACGTCTGGTCCCGCCTGTTCCTGTTTCAAAATCCATCTACGCAGGTGAAGCTTAGAAGAACAGATCCAATAATCAACAGTTGTATCATCTCTAAGCTTGTCAGATTTCCAGCACTCAGAAATCAAACATACTACTGTTTGAACAATGATCCAGCCCATGGCTGAACTTAGCAAAAACTGGAAACTGGTTTGTTTTCACCAGAAAACCACGCCCCTTCATTTTTCTTACAACCTGCCTTCTTCCAGGCTGAAATCTCAGATGAGGTGGTAAAACTTTGCACAGCAACCACATCTGTCACATCTGGTTGATCCCCTAGTTGTGTCATGACAACACATTTAGTTGTCAGAGGCTGTAGAGCGGCTTTTTTGGCGGCGGAATCAGCTCTGGCATTTCCCAAGGAAACAGTGTCCCCTGTGGAGGAGTGAGCTGCACATTTCATAACGGCAATCTTGGAGGGCAACAGATTTGCCTCCAGAAGAGCGGCGACCTGGGGTGAAATGAAAATGGGCTTACCATCAGACTTGAGGAATATGCGGTGCTTCCAAAGTGCCCCGAAATGATGCACAATATCCACAGCATAGCTGCTGTCTTCCATACATTTACTGCTTAAAGCCTTCAACTCTGCTGTCTGCGCAGAGAAATTAGATGGGAGGCTTCCTGCAGACAGAGTACAATGATCAGAGCAAACAGCAAACCTCACCCGATTTCTTCCCATCGGGTCTCTGAAGGCTGACCCCTCCACATAAAGTATCAAGTCAGGGTTCTGCAATGCCTCCTTTAATTCCTCAAATGCTTGCAATGCCTCAGGGCACCACTGGATGGCAGCAGAGGCAACCATATTTCCCATGTATCAGCTCAGACATGTCCTCTATGTCCAAATGCCTCAACAACGCTAAAGTGTCTGTTTCACACCGTTTTTCCGACAGTGCACACAACAACAGATCATCCACATATTGAATCAGAACTGATCTGGGAGACAGTTCTAGTCCCTCCAAACTCTCTTTAAGTGCCATGTTAAAAATGGTAGGAGACTCGATGTACCCCTGTGGGAGGTGGGTCAACGTGTAACCTTTCCCTTCATACTCAAAAGCAAACCATAACTGACTGTCCGGGTCTACTAGCACACTGAAGAATGCATTACTCAGGTCAACAACTGAAAAATGAGTAGCTGAAAATTATCCCAGATTTTAACAGAGCATCAAACACTGGTTTTATTCCACGAACTGCTTCAGCCTTTAACGGGTACTGGCATTGAACTGGACGAAAGGATGACTTTGACAGGATTACAACCCCTAATTAAACCCATATCATATAAATATTTTGCCCACAAGTCAGATGAGATCTGCTGTAGGGGGAGGGGTATTGAGGGGTTGATTTTAGACTTTTTTTCTGTGGTTTTTTCATGTAGAAATGCGTGTGACAGCATCTCCTCAGTCTTCAGTTAAATGACCTACTCTGGTGACCTGCACAGTGCACTGGAATAGGCTTTTAAAAAGGTGTGCAGATTTTGAATGAAAAACGGCGGTGTCACGCTGTGTTTGTTCCCAATCAGAAACTGACTGAGCTCGGTGAACAAGTTTTTCCACAATTTCCCATTTCGTCCCAGCCGGTTTAGAGAGAAATGTATGGATTTTCGTGAAATCGGTAAAGTGTTTGCTGTTCAGATGTGAGGCAGCAATTCAGTGCAGCTGAATGTGTGTCCCAAACCACGGAAGTTATGTTCAATGTGTCTGTGTCTGAGCTAAACCATGTCTGCTCATACTCCGTGTCCGGTCCTGTAGAAGTGTGTGATGTGCAATGGAGGTCTCCATCTGGCATAAAAACAGAAACTGGACTCAACAGGTTCTGCGCCAAATCAAGGAGGGATTTTGCTTTTGTACCTTCTTTCACCTTCCAATCATATTCATGTTTGAGGTCGTGAGGGCTGTATTTCACTGCCGTCAACACAGTCCTCCTGAGCTGGTACAACTTGGATGCCTTGTGGTGATGAAAAAAAGAGCAATATTTAGTTTGCACATCAGGTTTCTTCCTAATAAATTTACAGGACATTGTTGAGAAATCAGAAAACCGTGTTTGAAAACTGGCCCCTCTCCTAGCTGACAGCAAAGAGGGTAGCTAAAACGTTCTTTTACAACCTGACCGGAAGCAGAGAAAAAACATGGTTGCCGCTTATTTTTGAATGTGGTTGTAGTTCCGTGTTTTTCAGAACAGAATGCGTTGCTCCGGAGTCAATCATGAACTCCACAGATGATCCTGAAAGATTTAGAGACCGAATAGGTAAGGCCTTGTATGCTTCTGAAGTGAGATGAGCATACGTACCGGTGGTGTCGTTTGTTGTTTCTCTAAATGTTCAATGGCTTCTGTACTCAAGTTGTGAGGGTTAGTTTTATTAGAGCAAAAAGCAGATTCTTCCTTGCAAAGAGCAGAATTTTCATTGGAAATTGCAGATTTTTCATTGTCAACCAATTTTCTAATCACGAAAAACAGTTTGTTTATCTCTTTCAATGTGATTGGATGTGTGTGTGTTTTTGTGCACGTCAGACCTACAGATCCAGCGGTCGGCAAAATGGAGAATTCTCCTTTCTGTTCATTACCGGAACATTTTCTTAGTCAGCTAGCCCAGCTGGCATGGTGACGGCCTCTCCGTGTGGGTGCTGGAGCCTGCCCACATTGGTCTTGAAAATGTCCACATCTGCCGCAGCGATAGCAACAGTCATTGTCCTCTGGTGAAACTTTGCAGTCATCAGCTGACTGCGGGCGACTGGTGTTGCACTCTGTCTTTGTCCACCTCTGAAATGGCGTCGGCCTCTCGTCCTGTGCCCTGTGTTACAGCTGTGTACATGGTCAGAGCCGCATTATGCAAATCACTCTCTCTTTTTGTTTTTAAGTCATTTTCTCTCCTCTTCATGAGTCTTTCAGAATGCAAAACACATTTGCGCAGTTCAGAATACTTCATTCCTTGGTCCAATCCAATATATTTAATCAATTACCTCGGTCCGAAGTTCCGGAAGCAGCTGTGCCAGAATTCGATCGCAAAGCATAGATTCCCAGATCGAACCGCACATTTCCTTTGGCTTTGTCAGTCCACTGTGTCTCTCAAATGCTTCCTCCAGTCTGTGGAGTAAGTCATCCGCGGCCTCGTCCGGACTTTGGTTTACAGCATGTAAAATAGTTAAATTTGGCTTGGTGGGAAACTCTTTATCAATTGCTTTACACAGTTTCATGATAGCCACATAATACTCAGCGTTTGCTCCCCTTTCCTTAGCTGATGGCCATTCATCTGATGGCATTTCTTTCATGCGGATATTAGGGTCAGGTAAGCTATCAGCTAATTTGCTAGCATCTGCAGCTTTCAATTTCATCTTTAGTACTCGCCTGATTTCTGCTCCCGTGGGGCAGAATTACAAACAAAATTCCTCCAGCTCCGCAGCGAAGACTTTCACGTTCCCCACGACTTCAGGGAGACGCCCGATAGCTTGCTCTATATCCCCATCAGTCCATGCCCGGAAAACCATTGTCGGGCTATTATTCCCTGCAACTTCCACCATGGGAGCCGACAAGATATAGTTAGCAGCTTGTGGTAGGCTTACCTCAGCAAGATTGGGCTCCACCTTTTTTGACTTTACGGCACGTGCCTCTGGTTGTCCTTGCTGCCCATCATCTTTTTGACCCACCTCTGCTTGCTTGGGATTGGCTGCTTCTCCCTTCACTACTTTCATAGCAGTCGTTGTCTGCTTTTTATTGTGTTTACGTATAGAGCGATCAGGTTTTATAGACGTATTATCAGTTCTGCCCGTCAGTGCCAGAATTATCCATACTACCCCCTACATTTCTAAAACCGGCTTTTCGCTCGCAGCATTTTGCTTCATTCATCCAGGTCTCCCAACAACGTTTAAGCTTTTCAAACTTTTTATAGTCAGTACCCCGTACAAATATGGTGTTTTTAAGTCGTTCCCATTCTAGGTCAATTTTTTTCCCCAATCTTTTCAAGTTCAGACATGTCTAAACTGCCCCCAATAGGGAAGTTCCACTCCAATATCCAGAAATTTACATAGTCCAGGATTTTTGTCCCGTACTTTTCAGCCATCAAACGACATATCTTACTGTCTGGAGGAGAACTTGAGTTTACAGACCCCATTTTTATGCGCTGCTATTTTATTATATTTTAAACTGTAGGAACACTTTGTTTTTCGGCGAAAAACAACTAAAAACTCACCCGCTGGTTAATTACTTGAGATTAATTAAACAGCCCCAGTTTGTTTAGAGACCCAAAACAGTCAGCACTCTCTTGTTATCAAAGCACAGAAAAACACTTATTCTTTTTCAAAGCGAAAGTATATGAAAATGCTACCTCTTTTTTTTTTTTTTTCACAGACTAATTAATTTTTATGGAAAGAATCACTCACCGTTTTCCCTTCTCTCAAGGAGAGACCGGGTTCGAATTCCAGGCGGCGGTCGGTCTGAAACGAGAGGACCAAGTCCCTTCCTGCTCCTTAAAGGCTATACGGAGGTTCGAAGGCCGGGGGCTGCTCCTCTCCGGGTCTTTTGTGACTTCTTGGTGGCTCTCTTCCAGTCCTTCCGCTCGCTGGAATCCACGTTGGCACCAAATTGTTATCGAAGTGCTTTAATAAAAGAGATGAGAGAGATTCCTTCAGATACTCGGAGGTTTAATACAGACTTTGTTGATCAAACAAGGAGGTACAGCGTTAACAGAGAAATATGCAATACTGACCTGCCTTCCAAAACAAGACACAGGATTATATAGGTTCAGTAATCATGAGCCTATCATCTATGACATTACAAACATTTCTCAGTTGGTAGGCATTTGACTCATTAGGCGTAGAGGATTTGATATAGCAGCATAATCAATGTATGTCAGGACGTTCTTAGACATAAAGAGTCTGAATCAGCAGGTTTGACCTGACCTAAATTCATACAGTGTCACATAGTCGGATTGGTCACCATATCATAAAGAAAAGACATAGTAACTATCAGTACCTATCGGTATGTGAACTACACAGATTACATTTCTTCCACAACAGACTTAATTTTATTGTCCAAAGTGAAATACCAACATGGATCAAAGCAGAAGTCTACAATGTCTCAGTCATTCAGACAGCGTGGCAATTTGGCATTGAGCCAGAAAGGGTCCCCATAGTTTCACGTGACTGTAGTGTTTGTCCAGCCTATCCAAGCAAATGCACTCCAACTGTATCAGAGATACCATTTCCCTGAGCCAATCTTCAAAGGTTGGAGGTGTGGTGGATATCCAGCACAGTAATATAAGCTTTTCAGCAACCACCAAGCCAAGCTGCAAGGCCAACTACAGCCCCGGTGTAAGTTTCAAACTGTCCATGGAGCATCCAAGTATTGCAAGGTTGTGGTCTGGTTGAATGTCTTTAGAATAAGGAATCAGAAAAACATCTAAAAATTGCAGACCAGAAACCCCACAGTTGAGGACAAAACCAGAAAAGATGAGCCAAGGACCCTTCAGCAGAACTGTATTTATCACACTGAGAGGACACTGATGGAAAAATTCTGTGCAGTTTAGTTTTTGAGTAATGCAATCTATAGATCTCCTTATATTGGATCAGCCGGCAGCGCGTATTTATTGAGCAAAAATGAACCCGAGTTATAGCTTCTTCCCACAACTCCATTTGTATATATCTGAATGCAAATCCTTAGACCTTGCTTCCCACAAGTAATCTGAACGTACAGAAGAAGGGGGTGGTATCCAGTTCTGAATCACCAGAAATATTGTGTTTCCAGTAGGTGAGAGCTCTGGAGTTAGCTGCCCAGTAGTAGTATTTAAAAGTTGGTATACCGAGGCCTCCTTCGCCAGTTGATTTGTGTACACGGGCTTTTGATATCGTATGCGTTTTATACCCCCACACAAAGGGCAATACAATTGAATCTAATTTTTTGAAGAAAGAAACACTTAGGTAGACGGGCAGGTTCTGAAATAGATATAACCTGGGTAAACTAAGCATTTTAATTGCATTGACCCTCCCAAGCAAAGTTAAAGGCAGTATCCTCCCCACCTCAATGTTGGCTTTAAGTCTGTATACTAACTCTATATAGTTGGCTTTAAAAGTATGTTTAGAATTCCTTGTAAAATTCAGTCCCAGGTAGGTAAAGTGATTGCTTACTACTCTCAAAGGTAAGGTGTCCATAAATTCTTGAGGCAGGTGGTCTACTAGAGGCATGAACTCGCTCTTTCCCCAATTTATTGTATGGCCAGAAATGTTGCGAAATGAATTCACATAATCCAAAAGGGCAAGAATAGAAGTCTTGGGATCACTAATGCCGACCAACATATCATCACCATATAGAGTTATACATCTCTGTTTTGCCTATGGTGATACCCTTAATAACCAGATGAGCACGAATTCCTATGGCACGTGGCTCAAGTGCAATATCGAACAACAAAGGTGAGAGCGGGTCCCCTTGACGCACACCTCTCTGTAACGTAAAAGGTTTGGATTCGTTTCCATTTGTCCAGCATTTTTATGATCCGTGTATAAAATGTTCAGAATTTTGCAGACATTACAAAAAAGAATGTCTCCGCGGAGTAAAACCAATTTGGTCAGGATGTATGATGCTGGCTATACTCTTTCCAACCTTGTGGCTAGAACTTTTGCTATTATTTTAAGGTCATGATTTAATAATTCAACGGTCCTGTAGTTGCCTGGATTTGTATCATCCTTGTCCCATTTTAGAAGAACACAAACATTGGCATTGCGCAGAATAAATGGAAGTTCTCTTTTCTTAAAATTGTGGCAAATCATTCTTAACAGTAAGGGGGTTAGCACTCCGCCGAAAGCCCTATAAAATTCAGGACCATAGCCATCAGGGCCGCGGGCCTTTCTAGTAGCAAATGCTTTCATGGCCTCTTGTATCTCCAATGCAGTAAAGCCCGAATCAAAGTGTTGTCCAGCGGATGGAGCTAACTGTGGGAACGACAGTGAAATCGGAAAAATTGTCAAACTCTACTTGAGTAGGAGATATTTTGGAAGAGTAGATGTCAGAATAAAACTAAAGCATTCATTTATATCCTGTAAATGGGTCAGAATTTGCCCGGTTTTAGACTGTACTTTATAAATGGCTCTTTTGGTCTGCTCTCCCTTTAATTGCCTTGCCAGAAGCTTATGAGGTTTTTCACAGAGTTCAAAAATGTTTCTGTTTTAATAACATTTTACCAACTTGTTCTGCAAATATATAAGTGTATTTATATTGTAGCTTAAGAATGTAATTATAAGCAGATTGAAGCTGAGTGCTTTTATTAACCTCGTCCACAACTTTCAATTCCTTCAATTTTTTCCAGCCGACCTCGGTTAAGTTTGTTTTGCCTCGTAAGAACAGGACTGTGATTTGATATCATGATGTTTACTGTCGCTGATGTTAGGAATTAACCAAAAACAGTTGATATGCGTATAAGATTTGTAAACATGGGAATAAAACGAGAAATCACAATCAGCTGAAATGTCTGTAAATGTGTATGTCCACAATTTTTTCAATCTAATTAAATTAGTCAGAGGCTGCACATTGACAATATTTGGAGGTGAAGCTGAGGAGAACCTGTATGGATCAAGATAACAATTCAGGTCCCCTCCAACAATAATATAACTTGAATCAACATCTGAAATCAAACACTTTTTGAAAAAATACCGGGTCATCTGAGTTTGGTCCATATAAGTTAACTAAAGTCACAGGGAAAAGATTGATAACCCCTTTTACTATAATGAATCGGCCATTAGGATCTGTTGGTCATGATTGAAAACTAAAAAGGCACTGATTTACGAAAGAATTGCCACGCCTCTAGCCTTGGAAGTAAACGGTGAATGGTAAGCTTGAGAAATCCAGTTAACTAAAAATTGTCTTTGTTGTGCATCTTTCACATTTGTTTCTTGAAGAAAAATGATATCAGCCTTTAATGATTTCAGATGTGCAAAAACCTTGCCATGCTTAATGGGGTGACCAAGCCCACAGACATTACAAGAGACCAAAGACAAAGTATCCATAATGTTTCTCATTATCCATGAAAAGAAAAAACAGACATATCAAACAAAGTAGAGTTGCTTCAAAACTAAACACATAACCTGGTATTTGTCTGTCAGTGATAAAGACACAGCAAAAGAAACACTCTCAAAGAACCTGAGTGTGAACAATAACCCCATCCATCCCCAAACGAAGCTGAGGTGCCCACGTCACCATTTGGGGCCAAAGGCCAGAAACCAAATAAAAATAACAAAACTAGCTACTTTCCTATGCAGCACCTCAGAGACACTTCGCATAAAACAGTATGCCAACAAACGGAAACAAGTTTTTACATTAGATATTAGTGCCATGGCCTCCATCCATTTGGCATAGTTCTTTGTCTATAAAATTTTTAGCGTCAGCGGGCCTGCTGAACGTTTTTACCTGGCCTTGATGAATGTGAAGCTTCACTTGGAAAAAGAAGACAGTGCTGAATGTTCTTTTCCCGCAACACTTTCAGGACTTCTCTAAAGCTCCGTCGTTGCTCCATTACTTCCATGGTGTAGTCAGGAAAGATGTAGATCCATTTGCCCCCATAATCCAACAATCAATGTCTTACAAGCCGCAGAATCTTTTCCTTCTCCTAAGCCAAATGCACTAGTACAATAATGGTATACTTGCTTCCCTCCGCTTGTTTGGGTTGAAGTACGCGGTAATCCCTGTCAATCACTACCGGCTTGTCGAAGTTTTCCGCTCCCAACAGCTTAAGTTTCAGATGGGAGACAAAATTGGCAGGCCTCCTCTTCTCTTTGTCTTCTGGTATGCCCACTATTTTAACGTCTCGATCTGCCCTCTAGATCCAAAACCTTGGAGCGGAGCACCCTGTGTTCTTGCTGGACTGCCGCCAGCGATGTCTCCAAAAGCTGAATGCGATGTTCGTGGTCTGAAGCCTGGTTTTCCATGTCAGTCACCCTCTTGATCACAACTTGTTGGTTGTCACGATACTTTGAAACTTTTCCTCAAACTTCTCAAATCTGTTGGGAGCGGACAGTGATGGATTTTAAGATTTTCTGCCATACAAGCAGTATATCATCCTCCTCATCACTAGCTGTCTCATGTGGGCTCATGTTTGCAACCTGACTAGCTTTAGCCTGAGCCCTGCTTGCATGGAGTCTTCCTCCTTCACTTTTATTAGCCATTTTAATGATTCAGTTGACAAATTAGTACGAAAAGACGACTGGCGCTATCATTAAGTCGTAAATAGAGGTTTTAGTGTTGGCAAAAAATACGTTTTAAGAATAAAGTTGGTAATGTCCTGAAGAGCTCCAAGAAAACGTTTAAACAGCAGCCATCTCACTGGCGCCCCGGTTTCCTGTAGTTATTGACCAGATTTACACACACTGCAACAGGGATTTTGGCCCAATCCTCCACACAGATCTTCTCTAGATCTGTGTAGATTTGGGGCTGTCGCTGTGCAACACAGAGTTTCAGCTCCCTCTAAAGATTTTGTATTGAACCTTGATATTGAACCTTACGGAGCCACTCCTTGGTTATCCTGTCTATATGCTTCGGGTCATTGTTATGTTGGAAGACCCAGGAGGAGGTTGTTGCTCAAACTCTCAATACATGGCCCCATTCATCCTCTCCTTAATACAGTGGAGTCGTCCTGTCCCATTCGCAGAAAATCACCCCCAAAGTATGATGTTTCCACCCCCATGCTTCACAGAAGGGATGGTGTTCTTGGGATGCAACTCATCCTTTTTCCTCCAAACATGGCGAGTAAAGTTTAGACCAAAAAGTTCTATTATGGTCCAATCTGACCACATGATTTTCTCCAATGCCTCCTCTCGATCATCCAGATGGTCACTGGCAAACTTCAGACGGGCCTGGACATGTAATGACTTGAGCACAGGAACCTTCAGTGCAATGCATGATTTTAAACCATGATGGCGTAGTGTTCTACCGACAGTAACCTTTGAAACTGTGGTCCCAGCTCTCTTCATGTCATTAAGCAGCTCCTCCAGTGTAGTTCTGGGCTGATTCCTCACCTTTCTTACCATCAATTCAATTTTCAATTCAGTTCAATTCAGTTTATATAGCGCCAATTCACAACAGATGATATCTCAAGGCCCTTAATAAGAAGTCATTTCAATACATTTATACAAACATTCCAATCAGTTAAAAAGTTTCCTATTTAAAATGAAAATTGGTAACTCTGTCCTCCAGCAGTCTAAGCCTATAGCAGCATAACTACAGAGATAGCTCAGGATGACCTTAGCCACTCTAACTATAAGCTTTATCGAAAAGGAAAGTTTTAAGCCTGGCCTTAAAAGTAAACAGAGTGTCGGCCTCACGGACTAAAACTGGGAGCTGGTTCCACAGGAGAGGAGCCTGATAACTAAAAGATCTGCCTCGCATTCTACTTTTAGAAATCCTAGGAACTACAAGTAAACCTGCAGTCTGAGAGTGAAGTGCTCTGTTAGGAACATATGGTACAATTAGATCTCTGATGTATGATGGAGCTTGATTATTAAGGGCTTTGTATGTAAGAAGATGGATCTTAAATTCTATTCTGGATTTAACAGGGAGCCAATAAAGGGAAGCTAAAACAGAAGAAATGTAATCTCTCATTTTAATATTCATCAGAACTCTTGCTGCCGCATTTTGGATCAACTGAAGGCTTTTAATGACATTGGACTTCCTGATAGTAAAGAATTACAGTAGTCCAGCCTTGAGGTAACAAATGCATGGACTAGATCTCAGCATCACTCCTGGACAGGATGTTTCTAATTTTAGCAATATTCCGGAGGTGAAAGAAAGAAATCCTAGAAACCTGTTTAATATGGGATTTAAATGTCAAGTCTTGGTCAAAAATAACGCCGAGGTTCTTTACGTTATTACTGGGGGCCAATTTAATGCCATCCAGATGAAGTGATTGACTAATCAGTTTCTGTTTAAGAACTTCTGGTCCAAAGACAGCAACTTCTGTCTTGTCAGAATTTAAAAGTAAAACGTTTAGGGTCATCCATGTTTTTATGTCTTCCAGACATGCCTGTAATCTACCTAACTGACTGGGTTCATCAGGATTTATGGATAAATATAGTTGTGTATCATCTGCATAGCTGTGGAAATTTATCCCATGCCGTCTAATGATTCTACCAATTGGAAGCATATATACGGTGAAAAGAATTGGTCCAAGCACAGAACCCTGTGGAACTCCACAAGTAACCCTTGAGAGTGAAGATGGTTTATCATTTAGATTAACAAACTTGAATCTATCAGACAAATATGATTTAAACCAGCCTAGTGCTGTTCCTTTGATCCCTGCAACATGTTCAAGCCTTTCTAAGAGAATATTATGATCGACTGTGTCAAAAGCAGCACTGAGATTTAACAAGACCAGAACAGACACCAGTCCATTATCTGAGGCCATGAGAATATCATTAGTAACCTTCACCAGTGCTGTTTCAGTGCTATGATGAGCTGTAAAACCTGACTGAAACTCTTCAAACAGGTCGTTTGAAAATATGGGGTACTAATAACACAGAAATACCTTGTTCCAGGGCAAACACAAATGGAGTGTGACAGCATGCATAGTATTATTGAATGCAAAATTGTAACTGACCTCTTTACCCCGAGAGACTATGTCATCATACTCCAGACTGCAAGAATCAAGCCATCACCTTACCATGTGAAGGTACTAAAAATGATCAGTTCTTGAAGATGAATAGATCCTACTTCACAAGCATCAGACCAGGCAAAAAGCTGGGGATCCAACTGTGCATGACTTGCGAGCTCTTCAGTTTAGCAGTGATGGCAAAGTCCATTTCAAACTAACCTTTTCAGAGGAAAGTTCAACAACCTCCAGTCAATGAAACATGTCATGCCAATTAAGTGTCATCACTTCTTTGACAATTTGCCACATTAATAGACATCAGTCAAGAACTGAAGGAAGAATTGAGGAGATGCACACACTTCCTCAGTATAATGTTCAATTTATTCATTAGTAATACTTTATTGAATTTTTGAAAATGGCCTAAGTCACATACAACATTTAGCTTTTAATTTATTTAAAATATCTTAATCTTTATGTTGTAAGAATTTTGTGTTGCATTTATTTGGAATATATTGAAATAGATATCATTACCACACATGCTTTAGATTATATTTGTCATGTTTTAGGGTAGAATTTAAAGACCCAAATGCAGCAAAGTACAAATAAGGATGATTTAATGAAAACAAGGAACAGGAACTTACAGGCAGCAAACGGAGAAACAGGAACCAGCCAGGCAACAAGGAAGGCAGGGACCAGGCGGGGAAGAAAGACGGACGAACCAGCAAGTAGTGACTGAATGAGAACCGAATATATACTGAGGAGGAGAGTGAAGAGTGAACACGGAAGGAGCAGGAGACCAATTAGTGAAAGCGGTTGCAGCTGAGAGGGAGTGAGCAGGTGGAACTGATTAGCAGCTGGGATGGAAGGCAGAATGGCTAGGAGACAGAAGACTCTAAAGAAACTAGAAAGGATTCTTAAGAAACTATCTAAAGAGAAGACTAAGGAGAACTCTAAGGGAAGAGCGCCGACGACAGGGAGTCATACAGGAAGTTTGACTGAGAGGGAGTTTGTTTGTCAAACGAAAGATAGAGAAAAACAGTGAATGGTTAAAACCTTGCAATCTAATGGAGATAAGGATTGGATGGAAGAAAGACATGTGAATTCTTTAATCTGCCGAAAGAAAGGACGACATTTGGAAGAGATGGCGAAAGCTAGAAGAGATATGAAAGCAATGGCGGGTAAGCTCAGCTGTGCTGTGAATGAGAAGGAGTGGGGCGATTTTGAAGAAAGTGGAAGTGATATGGAAATGAGTTTTGGACAGGAGCAGGTAAAGGAAAATAGAGCATATCATTGCGAAGGAAGTGAAAGTAGGAAACAAAGGAAAAGGACTTATAGTGATGAAGAAAGAAGTACAGAAGAAAGGAAAGAATTTAAAGTCATATTGAGGTTCAGAGAGGGAAATGGGGTTCAGGCTTTGAATCCAGTAAAGTTGACAACAGTATTGAAAAATCAACTAGGAGACATTAAACTTGCTAAAGTTCTGAGAGATGGAAACCTGCTAATACTGTGCAAAAGTAAAGAGCAGAGTGAGAAAGCTTGCAAAATGAAGGAAGTGGGAAAATGTAAGGTAATTAGTGCAAGTAAGGTGGGAATGGGAGAAAGAGGAGCAAAAGGGGTGATTTGGGGGATACCACTTGAAATGTCAATAGATGAAATAAAAGCCAATATAAAAGGTGGTAAGATAAAGGAGGCAAAACGATTGACAGTGTTTAAAGAAGGAGTAAGAAGAGAAACTGGGAGTATTTTATTGGAATTTGAGGGAGAAAATCTACCTACAAAAGTGACTCTAGGGTACATAGCATACTCAGTTAGGGAATATATCCCAAAACCTTTAAGATGCTTTCAATGTCAAAGGTTTGAACATACTGCAGCCATATGTAAAGGGAAAGTAAGATGTCTTAGATGTGGGGAGGACCATGAATATGAAAACTGTGGAAGAAAGATGCAACCAAAATGTTGTAATTGTGGAGGAGAGCACAGTGTGACATATGCAGGATGTCAGATAATAAAAAGGGAGATGCAAATACAACAAGTGAGAGTTAAAAACAAGACATCATATGCCGAAGCCATAAAAATGGTAGATCAAAGAATAGAGGACAGCAATGGAGGAGTAAGGGAAGAGTCTAACAATAGGAGGATTGGAGAAGAAGAAGGGAAAGTATGGGTGGATCTAAAAAAACTTGTTACATTCATAGCTGGAGTGATAAATGCAACAATGGAGACCAAATCAAAGACTGAAAGAATTCAAATCATTGTAAAAGCAGCAGTAAATCACCTAGATATCAACGATTTAACATGGGAGGAAGTAAGAAGTAATCTAAGTAATCAAGCAAGTCAGGACATGGGAAATCCGGGGTAATAAATGTTGAGGATTTTACAATGGAATGCACGGAGTTTAATAGCTAATGGACAGGAATTTAAAAGATATATTGATCAATCAGATTTTAAACCTGACATTATATGTATTCAAGAGTCATGGCTAAAAGTAGGAGTTGATTTTAAACTTCATCAGTATATGGAAGTTAGGTGTGATAGATCAGGGGGAGTAGGTGCTGGGTGTGTGACATTTATTAATAATAATATTAATTTTAGAATTGTAGAGATAGGAAAATAAGAAGAAGAATTTGTAATAGTGGAGGTATTTACAAATCAGGGAAAAATTATAATAATAAATTATTATAATCCATGCAAAAGATTAGAAATTGAAAAAATAAGATTGAGAGTTGGGATTAATAGTAGACACGTATTTGTTTGCGGTGACTTTAATGCACATAGCATGGTGTGGGGGGCCAGGAAAACAGATATGAATGGGGAAATAATGGAACAAATTATGGAGGAGGCAAATTTGGTATGCATTAATGATGGGAGAGGAACTCGAATTGATGTATATACAGGTAAAATGTCAGCATTAGACATAACATTAGTATCTAGTGGTTTGGCAGGAATAAGTGAGTGGGAAGTACTAGAAGACACAATAGGAAGTGATCATTGTTTAATTCTAACAAAACTTTTTGAGACTAGAGGGATGATAATGGAAGGAAGGGAAGGGAGGTGGATTTTTAAAAGAGCTAAATGGGATCATTTTAGAAATAATTGTGAGAAATGGAGTTCAAAAGTAGTGATGTCAGATAAAGTAGATGAAATAGAAGAAGCTTTTAGAAGTGTGATCATTGAAGCTGCAGAGTTGACAATACCAAAAACAAAAGGAAATACAAGGGAGAGGAAAAATGTACCATGGTGGTCTGAAACCTGTGAAAAAACAATTAAAGCAAGAAATAAAAGCTTAAAAATACTAAGGAAAACACATAATGTGGAAAATTTACTAAAATATAAAAAGTTGCAAGCGGAGGTGAAGAGAGTTGTTAAAAAAGCAAAGAGGGAAAGTTGGAGAAATGTTTGTGGAAAGATTGGGAGAACTACTCCAATAAGCAATGTTTGGGGAATGATAAGAAAAATGAAAGGAATGAGGAGAGAATGGAATTACCCAGTGTTAAAAGTAGGAGATGAATTAGCTATAACTAATAAGGAGAAGGTAGAAGTGTTTGTTAAAACATTTGTTAAAATCCATAGTACAGATAACTTATCAGAAGAAAGAAGAGAAAGGAGAGAAGCAACTAGGAGAAAAAATTAAATAGAAGAGGGAGAATATGAGGTAGATAATATTAAAAGTACTATGGATATGCCTTTTTCTTTGTTTGAGTTAGAACGTGCGTTAGTAAAAACAGGTATGACAAGTCCAGGAAAAGATCAAGTATGTTATGTAATGCTAAAGTAAATTAGGGAAACAAATGAAATTAAAATTATTGGAGATTTATAATATAATATGGGAAAAAGGAAAATTACCAAAAAATTGGAAAGAAGCAATTATTGTACCAATAATTAAAGTAGGGAAAGAATCAAGTAATCCAGATAGTTATAGACCCATTGCCTTAACATCTCATATAGGAAAAATAATGGAAAGGATGGTAGTGGACAGATTAATAGATTATTTGGAAAGAAATAAAAAGATATCACAATATCAAAGTGGATTTAGGAAAGGGAGAGGCACAATGGATGCAATTGTTTATTTAGAAACTGAAATTAGAAAATCATTCATTAATAAAGAGAGATTAGTAGCAGTCTTTTTTGACGTAGAAAAAGCATATGACATGGTGTGGAAGGAGGGATTGTTAATGAAACTGAAAAAAATAGGATTAGGAGGAAGAATGTATAACTGGATTAAAGATTTTCTGAGCGAGCGAAGTATTCAAGTTAAAATAGGAAGTACACTTTCTAGGGGGTGTAAAGTAGAAAATGGCACTCCTCAAGGAAGTGTCATTAGCCCAATATTATTTTCTATTATGATAGATGATGTGTTTCAGAATGTGGGTAATGAGTTTGGTAAGGCATTATTTGCAGATGATGGCGCAATGTGGAAGAAAGGAAAAAATATAAAATATGTACAAAAGAAAATGCAGGAAGCAATTAAAATAGTGGAAAACTGGTCATATGAACGGGGTGTCAAATTTTCAGTGGTAAAAACTAAAAGTATGGTGTTTACAAAAAGCAAGAAAGTAATGGAGAACTTAACATTATACGGAAAAGACTTGGAGCAAGTAAATAATTTTAAATATTTAGGAGTTATATTTGATAAAAAATTAGTATGGAAAGATAATATAAATAAAATAGAGGAAAGATGTAAAAAAGTAATAAATATAATGAGATGTGTGAGAGGATATGAGTGGGGGGCTAGTGCTCAGGCATTAAAATATATGTACAGTGCAATGATAAGATCAGTGCTAGATTATGGGAGTATAGTTCAGCATCTAAAACAATAATGAAAAGGATTGAAATCATACAAAGCCAAGCATTAAGAGTGTGTTGTGGAGCGATAAAAAAAACTACATCTATTGTAGCAATACAGGTAGAAATGGGAGATATGCCAATTCAGCTTAGAATAAAACAGCTAGCTTTAAATTATTGGGCAAGTATACAAGGGTGTGAAGACAATGAACATATAGCAAAAAGGACACTGAGTCCATGTTGGGAAAATGAGAAAATAAAGAAGGAATATGGTAGCTGGAAAGTGCAAAAATGGGCAAAAGAGAGTAAAATCCAAGATAAAGTACAAATTAAAAAGTTTTTATATACAGTTAATCCAAAATGGATATTTCCAGAAGTGTGTGTTGATTTTAGTATTTATGAAAAAATAAGAGGAAGTGGAGGAAAAGGAAACTGGGATAAAATTACAGAAGATAGATTAAATATATATGAGTCATTTTTGCGTATATTTACAGATGGATCAAAGGACATAATAGGGGGGAAAACAGGTTTTGTATTTGTAATACCACAAATAGGATTAGTAGTTAGGGAAAGAACTTCAGATCATTTATCTGTTTATACAGTGGAGATGTTAGCCATATCATTTAGTCTGCAATGGATGGAACAAAATAGAATTAAAAAAGGAATTATATGTACTGATTCATTATCTGTATTAGTGTCAATTAAATTAATGTCTACTAAAAGTCGAATAGATACATTGTATGAAATTTATGAAACCATTTTTAGATTAAGGAAATTGGGAACAGAAGTTAAACTTTCATGGGTACCAGCACATAGGGAAGTAGAAGGAAATGAAATGGCAGATTATTATGCAAAAAAGGCAATAAGAGAGGGAGAAATAACAAATATTGCATATAGAGTTGCTGAAATGAAATCTATTATTAAAACATACATAATGGAAGAGTGGCAAAGCATGTGGGAAAAAGAAGAGAAAGGAAGACATTTATTTCAAATCCAAGGGAAAGTAGGAAAATGGAAAAATGTAAGAATGAATAGTAAAGTGCAAAGAATAATATCACGATTAAGAATGGGACATACTGGGCTTAATAGCACTATGTATTTGATAGGGAAGCACCCTACAGGCTTGTGTGGATGTGGGGTAGAGAGAGAAACAGTGGAACATGTTTTATGTAATTGTATAAAATATGAGGAAAGTAGAAGAAAACTCAGGGACAAATTAAAAAAACATAGGAGGTGGAGGGATAAATGTAAAGAATTTGTTAGATGGTGAAGAAAGGAAATATAAATTGGTGATTGAGTACTTAAAACAAAGCGGTTTATTGAATCGAATTTAGTGTTTTTTTTCTTTATTTTTATTTTTTTACGCTCTTACTCCGACTCACACTCCAGCATAGTAGGTGGCGGAAATGCACCTAGACGTTAGATGCCACCCGCCAATATACAAGAAGAGGAAGAAGAAGAAGAACTCTAAGGGAAACTTAAGGAAACACTGGAGAACAGAAAGAGGAATTAAATAAAGGGGAAGAAAACCAAGTGGAAGGAAAAACTCAAACTTGCCAGACAAAATCCAAAGACCATGACAATATTACAATATAGATTTGAGGCTATATTGCCCAGCCCTAATTTCAACAACAGATTCAGTTTTTCTGCAAATTAATAAGAATTTTCTATCTTCTTTTTAACTAAGTTTCTGTTGTTAAAACCTTGAAAACAATTGGAGTTTGGCCATAGACAGAGGTTTAATGTATTTTGCAATACAGGGGCAGGGGTCATCTCGTTATTTGACCATTTTTCTGGGAGGTTCTTTTTAGAACAGTGACGAAAAAATCTGGAGGCTTTCATTTTGACAGCTTAGTTTAATACCCTGACCACTTGATGAGCAGACATTTCTTAAGTTTAACCATGGAATACAGTTAGCTAAATCAATAATAAAAAAAGAAGTTCCCATTAGAGCTTTTGTGCATCATCTCATTGCATTTCGCTGTCTGTGAACTGACAGCGCGTTTGCAGTTACAGAGGTGTTGGAGTGGTCACTGTCATGCTCTGAAGAGCCAGGTGTAGTTCCAACCACCTGTACAGAAGTGCCATGTGATACGGGATTTCCTCCTGCTGCAGCAATAGCTTGAGTCTTTTTGACTTCTGATCACCTCAGTTGGAGAAACTTCCCGCTTTCAAAGTTATGGCTGAAGTGGTGCTTGTAATTCAGTCTGAAGTGTGGCAGTGGAGCATGGATTCAGCTTTAAGAACATCTTATCCCCATGAGAAGTCATCAGTCTGAGGCAAAAGTCCAAAGCCTTAAGACAATAACCTTTGCGCATTTCTGCTCCATTAGGATAGAGGAAGTTGTGAGACTGCGGTTAGGCCACAGCAGGTGAACTGTTCATTTTTAAAGTTGAGATGGAAGCTTTTAAATTGTTAATGTGTAGTTACTGGGGCCACATTCAGTGGTTGTCACTGTGGAGAAAACAAAATTACATAATCTGCTTGATGTGTGATGTGGATTCTATGTTCACCTTGAATATTAATTACATGAAAAAATAATAAATACTATGTATTATGTCTTATTTAAAAATGTGCGTAAAAATTGATTATGACAGGGGTTTTTGTCCCCGACGGTCACCTCTGTCGGAAAGTATTCCTGCATTTCTTACTGCTGAGCCATGCAACTGATCTGTAATACAGATTATCACAAAGTACACAACACAATTTAAACACAAAATAATCTTATAATTTGTCAGAAAGATACTTCAATAGTATCCTCTATATATATATAGTATACCTCTTGGGATTGACAAACTCATTTTACACATTAACTCAAGATGATAATATTACAAATGGTTTAAACATTCTACATTCTTTCTTTAGTGATTCAATACACTGATAATTTCTAAAAGAAACATTAGTACATCAATAAACTATGTGATACATTTTGGAATACATCCACAGTAAAATTATTTCATATATATATATATATATATATATACATATATATATACACACACAAATACTCTTAAGTGAGTAAGCTAAATCACATACTTGATAGTTTGTGTGCATACTTTAGTAATCAGTTTTTATTTATACATTATATGATTGACTGTATTCTCTGTAAGAATAAAGTTTGTTAATCTGACACAATAAATGCACCACATAAAATGACATACAAATGATTTTTTTGCGCGCGTAAAAAAACAAATTCTGCCTCATTTGCACGTCAAATTCGCGCAAACAATTTTTAAGTCAGTTTTCCACCTGCACATCTCCTTTCAGTCACTGAAGCTGCTTGCTCCCTAGCTGGTGTTCATTTTGAGAAAAAAGTCAGAATTCTGAGATTAAAGTCAGAGTTCTAAATTCTGAGATTAAAGTCAGAATTTACACAGCCATCATAGAGTCCATCATCACCTCTTCCATCACCGTATGGTACACGGGGGCCACCATCAGGGACAGAGACAGACTGCAGCGCAAGGTGATTGGCTGCAACCTCCGACCTTTACATGACCTGTACATCACCAGGTCTTTGGGTCGTGCAGGTCGGATTGTGGCTGACCCATCTCACCCTGGACACAGCCTGTTTAACCCTCTCCCCTCAGGAAGGAGACTACGGTCTATCCAGACCAGAACTGCCCGCCACAGAAACAGCTTCTTCCCCTCAGCCATCAGACTCTTAAATAATAGCTAAATAGCCACACTTTTCCCCTGCTACTGTTACAAAAAACAAAACAAACATATTGTTGTTTTTAACCAATTATTTAAGTTAAAAGTATGTTATGTTTTTGTTTTTACTTAATTTCTTTTTTATTTCGTTATTTATCTGCACCGATACATCAGAGCAAATTCCTAGTCTGTAAATTTTTTATTTATTTTTTACTGGCAATGGCAATAAAGTGATTCTGATTCTGAGAAAAAAGTCAGAATTCTGAGATTAAAATCAGAGTTCTGAATTCTGAGAAAAAAGTCACAGTTCTGAATTCTTAGATTAAAGTCAGAATTCTAAGAAAAAAGTCAGAGTTCTGAGATGAAAGTCAGAATTCTGAGATGTAAGTCATAGTTCTGAATTCTGAGATTAAAGTCAGAGTTCAGAATTCTAAGAAAAAAGTCAGAATTCTAAGAAAAAAGTCAGAACTCTGAGAAAAAAGTCAGAATTCTAAGAAAATAGTCAGAATTCTGAGAAAAAAAGTCAGAATTTATGGAGATGGAGGGATTACTAATCTTTCTATCAATCAAAAATTCCGGAATTGCGCCGCTCAAGGTGGCAGCATGTTGGAGTAGCTCTGTTACATTGGTTCATATTTTTTTCTTTTTTTAAAACTTTAATTCTTCCATTTCTGGTAGAAACATTGTTTTTGTGGACAACTGTTCTCTCTGGTTTTGAATGCTGTGCAGCAGGAAGGATTTTTGCTGATACTTTTTATTTTTGGACATTTGTTATGATGCATAACCATGGCAACAAGGTGGTTTACAACTGGCAGCAGCTGATTAACATCACAAAAGCTCAAATAATACCTCAACTACAGCCACAAAATCCTGATGAGTTGAAAAGAAGACGCCATAGATCCAGAGCATCCTCTACATCAGACTGTCATACAACTACAGAGCATCTTCAGTCAGAGGCTTCTTCAGATCTGCAGAGCGCTACAAGAGATCATCCCTACCCACAGCCATCAGCATCTACAACAAATCTTTGAAGGAACTTGCATAATGAGTTACAACAACATTTAATTTCCCTTTGGGATTAATAAAGTAATTTTGAATTGAATTGAATTGAATATGTATTATGTTATTATTATTACTATAATCATGATGCTTTTTTAGTCAACCTAATTTTTTTTTGGTGCCTCCATTTGCACTCGGTGCCCTACATATGGTGCGTGTAGAGTGTGGGCGGAGCACGGGCGTTGGTTATGGGGGTGCAATTGGCACCAGTAACAGCCTTAATTTGGGTTGAGCATCATGCAGTGTCTTAATGGACTGCCAATTGGACCCTACGGCTCAGTGCTGTTGACATTTTTTTTAGGTCTTCCACTTGAATTTTTTTTTTAAAAAACCCCCAGGATCATTTAAGAAATTCGAATTGAGTGTCTTATTCCATCCCACCTTAGCAGCGTTGCCGCACTGAAAGAGATGTTACTTATGCAGTTCAACACCTTAGCCATGTTGAAAAAGGGAAAGTTTTTTTCCTTTGCCATCAGAACGTCATGACAGTGTGACTACCTGACAGTAAATGACAAAGAATCCACATTTTTGCCCACATTTGGAGTTTTAAAGCCATGGGGGCTTAAACTTTTGATCAGCTGTAAAACAACCTGTTTCACTTTAAGCATTGTTATCAAGAAATTGTATGTTCAAAAACGTTTTTGTCTCACTCCCATTTCTTCTGGTTGCATGTTAAGGCTCTGCTTGTAACCTTGTTAAAATCCAACCATGCAAAATATGATTTTATGCCAATTTTCAAGTGTCTCAAAATTTTGATCAGGACTGTGTGTGGCAACAGGCTTTCAAATGAGGGAATGAAACCTTCAAAACTGCTTTGGCACTTGAAGACCAACCACCCCACATTAAAAGATAAGCCCTTGGATTATTTTGAAAGAAAAAAGGGCGAACAAAAACAATAAAAGCTATCACTGAGGACCATCACACAAACCAATGTAAATGCATTGAGACCATCATACTTGGTGACTTACCGTATTGCTATGGCTAAAAAGCCATTCAGCATTGGTGAAGAATTAAAGATATTTACCATGAAATTTCAGGAAACATAGCAGTTAAAAAGATAGCACAGGTGCCTCTTTTGGCTAGCACTGTCACTTGACGCAGAGAAAATCGCAGAGGACATTGATGCACAATTGTTGAAAAGGATTAATAAATCTCCACGGTACGCACTCCAGGTTGATGACTCTACAGATATTGACAACAAGACCATCTTACTTGTTTATGTGGGTTATCTTTACAGGACTATATGCAAGAGAATTTATTATGTACACTTTCGCTGCCAACCAGAAACACAGCCACAGAACTATTCAAGTTGCTGGATGATTATATGTCAGGAAAACTGAAATGGGCCTTTTGTGTCGGGATACGCACAGACGAAGCAGCTGCCATGACTACAGCTTTCTGGTTTAACTGCTCAGATTAAAAAGGTTTCCCCAGAATGTGAGTTTTCACACTGCGTCTTTCAGAGGGAAATGCTGGCTTGTCGAAAAATACCACCGGAACTTAACAGTATATTGAATGATGTAGATAAAGTTATTAACCACATCAAAGCACACACCCTTAACTCATACCTGGTCAAGCAGTTTTGTGAAGAAATGGGTGCCGAGCACAGACACCTTCTCTTATACACAGAAATAAGATGGTTATCCTAAGGTAGATCGCTGGCCAGAGAGTTTGAATTACAGATTATGGCTTGAGTGGATTTAAACAGAAGTCAATTGCTCAGAATGGTTAGGTCAGTGTAGCTATGTGCCCTTGACATTAATTTTGGTTTGGTTGACATTAAGCTCAGTTATGTTCATTTACATCAACTAAAGTTTTGAGTTCTTAAGTTTGGATTTGTTAATTTTTTTTTGGTTTTGATATTTTTGAAAATAAAATACCTGCTACACTAGACAACATCTGCTTACTGCTCATCTTTAGTCACTTTGGCCAGGCTTTACCACACTGTTTAATAAAAACGTCAAGTCTTATCTAAATCCTGAATTGGAAATTCCTAATTTTGTAACCAGTTTTTTCAATAATAACTGCACCTTGTAAAGGTGTATTTATTATGCAGTTATTACCTACACAAGGTAAAGGTAAGATCAACGTTAAGAGTTGGAGATATAAGCCTTTCCTAGCCTGTGTCATCATTGGAAACGTTAACTCACTCCCAAACAAGTGTAAGGAATTGGAAGTGCTTGTGCGGAACCAACAGCTGTATAGGAAGTGCAGTCTGATCTGTCCAACGGAGTCCTGACTGAATGACAACACACCAGACTCATGCATGGACATACCCGGCTTCACAGCTGCGCGAGCGGATAGAGATCCACAGAGAAGCAGGAGGTGCCTGAGGTGGGAGAGTTATTGTAGTCTGCAATCAGAGATGGGTTAACCCCCAGAACGTGACGGTTAAACAGAAAGTATGTTGTCCCACTATTGAACTGCTGGCAGTTGGTTTTTGTCCATATTACATGCCACGGGTGATTCCATCTGTGGCTGTTATAACCGTTTATGTTCATCCGATTCAATGGGCAGTTCCTGCAGCGATGTGTCACGTCATCCATGACATTGTTACTAGGTTGCTAGGATACAGACCGAGCAATCAGAGGCTCTCATTGTGATCACGCAGGATTTTAATCTCTGTCCTCCTGCCTGACTGGCTTTGTACAGTATGTGGACTGTCCAAAACGTGGAGAAAAGACTGTAGATCTGTTCTATGCCAACCTGAAGGAGGCGTACAGGGCTCTACCTCTCCCCCCACTGGGCCGATTCGATCACAACATGTTCTATCTCCAACCCACACACAAACCTCATGTACAGACGCTTCCTGTTACCACAAGATCTTTCAGGAAGTGGTCACCAGAGGCAAGTGATGCACTGAGAGACTGCTTTGAGTGCACAGACTGGGATGTGCTGCTGGAGGAGCAGGAGATGGACATGGACAGTGTTGACATCATCTTCTGTAGGGACATGGTGATTCCAGTTAGTAGTGTTAGATGCTATCCTAATAATAAACCATGGATCACCAGTGACATCAAAAGCCTCCTAACGAGAAGAAGATGGTGTTGAAGGATGGCAATAAGGAGAAGCAGATGAGTGTGTAACGGGAACTGAAAAAGACTGAGACATGCTAAGGTGGAGTACAAGAGGAAGATAGAGAAACAGCTGGAGAACAGAGACATCAAAGAAGTGTGGAGAGGGATGAAGACCATCACTGGCTACAAACTGAAAAACGCCCAGTCTGTAGAAGATGATGTAGACAAAGCTAACTCCTTCAACCAGTACTACATCAGGTTTGATACTGCTGCTCCCTTCACCTCCACATCTTCAGCTGCTTTCTCCCCCTCAATGTCTGAGGCTGCTCCCTTCACCTCCATGTCTGAGGCTGCTTCCTCCACCTCCATGTCTGCAGCTGCTCCCTCCACCTCCACATCTGGGGGCGGCTGTTCCCTCCATCTCCATGGCTGCTTTGTCCAACTCCACGTCTCCAAATGCTTCCTCCACCACAATGTCTGCGTCTGCTCCCTTCCCCTCCAATTCTGCAGCGGCTCCCTTCACTTCAGTCGCTGCTCCCTCCACTTCCACTTCGGCGGCTGCTTTCTCCACATCCACATCTGTGGCTGTTCTCTCCTCCTCCATGGCTGCTTTCTCCAACTCAACGTCTGCAGATACTTCTTCCTCCTCCATGTCTGCTTTCTCCACCTCCACTTCTGCGGCTTCTTTCTCCACCTCCACATCTGCAGCTACTCCCTCCATGTCTGCGGCTGCTTCCTCCATCCCTATGTCTGCAGCTCCTCCCTCCATGTTTGCAACTGCTCCCTTCATCTCCATCTCTGCAGCTGCTTCCTCCACCTCCATGGCTACTCACTCCACCTTCAATACCTTTGCTGCCCCCCCTCCCCTGCATCCTGAGCTGCTCCAACTGTTGATAACAGAAGAAGAGGTGGTAGTTGAGCTCATGAACCTTTGACCAGACAAGGATGTTGGTCCAGATGAAGTTTGTCCAAGGCTTCTGAGGGACTGTGCAGGACAACTAGCAGTTCCCCTACAGATGCTCTTCAATCTGAGTCTTTAGATAGAAAAAGTCCTAGTGTTGTGGAAGACTTCATGTCTCATACCAGAGCCCAAAATAGGGGGACCAGTAGAGCTGAATGATTTTAGACCGGTGGCTTTGACATCTCACATCATGAAGACATTGGAGAGGCTCCTTGTCTATTTAATGAGATTGCAGATTGCTGAGGAACTAGACCCCCTCTATTTTTTCCTATTAGAAACACTTAAGACTTCCCCCGGTCCGTTGATCCCCCGGTCAGTTGCCGGCGCGGCCCGTGGGCTCGTCACTGCTGCCCCCCAGGCCCCTGCATAGTGGCCGCTGGATGTTCCCCTGGGGTTCTCCTTTGCTCCTCTCATGGGGGATGCAGTCGTCCCCGCCCGGGTCCGCCTGGGGCTCTGGCGGTTCTTTGGACGTCTTTGCTCCGATCTCCTTCATGTCTGCATCGATTCCTGGGAGACGGATTGATGTCTGCTCACACCAACTATCGAACACTCCTATGGAGAAACCTTATATGCACCAACATGCTAACACACACACATAGATGTGGGGTCTCTGGTGTTTAAGGAAATATTCTTGGGCTGAGGTCATCATTACTAGAGCTTGATTAATCGGTACCATGAGTTTTTCTGTGACATTGTTGTTGTATTTTTATATCTATTTTTGTGTGATGTGGTTGTGTAATTCTTAGTTCACAATGTTTGGTTGGTTTTGTCGATGTTCCTTTTTCGTGTTTTGTTTTGTTTTTCCCCCTCTCTCTGCCGTCCTGTGGGTATGGAGGCAGACTTCAATGTCTTCCTGTGTTTTCTTTGTTCCCCTTCCTCTCTTGTATTTTCAACTCACCCTCTCTCTTGACTTTTTGTTTCCTACCTCTCTTCTTCATCTTCCTTCTTTCTTCTCCTTAATTTTCCGTCTCCGTGTCCATAACATCAGGAAATAAAAACCCCAACAATTCATAATAAAGATTTTTCACACATATATCAAGTGGAGTACTATAGCAAAAGCTGTACTGCTCCGCTTGTGAAAGTAAATCTGTTGGGCTTCTACTTGGTACTCAGACACCAATTCTGAGCTCCACACTGCCAAACAGGACACGTAAAAAAAAAAGAAAAAAAGAAACACTTAAGACTTGAAGATGCGTTCCACAGTGCTGGTTCTGTTGGACCTCAGTGCTGCGTTTCACACTGTTGATCATGATATGACAGGAGAGCTGGATTGGACTCTCTTGGACAGTACCTGGCTGGTTTGAGTCTTACCTAAAGAACAGAGACTTCTTTGTTTCAATAGGAAACTATCAGAATTAACAGAAATCACATGTGGAGTTCCCCAGGGCTCCATCCTGGGGCCCCTCTTCTTTAATATCTACCTGCTCCCACTAGCCCAGATTACAACAACCAATAAGAATAGCTACCATAACTATGCACATGATACTCAGCTCTACATTATGATGTCACCAGGTGGCTTTGAACCCATCCAAACCCTAAGTAAATGCATCAAGCAAATCAATTGATAGATGTGCCATAACTTTCTCCAGCTGAACGAAAACAAAATAGAAGTAATTACTTTTGGACCTAAAGCGGAACGATCAATAGTCAGCACACAGCTTTAGTAAATACAGCTAGAAACTACTGATCAGGCCCGAAATCTAGGTGTAGTTATGGACTCAGACCTGAATTTCCAGGGTCACATAAAGGCAATAACAAGGTCACCCTTCTATCACCTGAAGAATATTTCTAGGATTAAAGGACTGACGTTGCAACAGGACCTCGAAAACTCATCCATGCGTTTATCTTTAATCGGATTGATTACTGCAACAGTGTTTTCACAGATCTGTCTAAAAAATCAATTAGACAGCTGCAGCTGTCCTCACCAGAACCAGGAAAATAGAGCACATCACTCCAGTTCTAAAGTCCTTACACTGGCTCCCTGTAGCTCAGAGAATAGACTTCAAAGTACTTTTACTAGTTTATAAATCATTGAATGGCTTAGCACCGAAGTATGTTGAGGATCTACTGTTACTATACCAACCCACCAGAACACTCAGGTCCTCTAATTCCAGTCTATTCAACATCCTAAGAATTAGAACCAAACATGGAGAAGCAGCTTTCAGTTTCTATGCTCCTCTAATCTGGAACAAACTTCAAGACAACTGCACAGCTGCTGAAACAATGAGTTATTTTAAAGGAGTCATAACCTAGTATTATCTTGGATAACCACACTCTAATATAGTCTTTCAGGCCCTTCTAAAAAAGAAAAGTTGAAAAAAATAAACACAGACCCCCCCACCCTTATTTCTGAAGGCATTATTGTCTCGCGAGATCTGATGCGATATTTTGGCTGCCGTGGACGGGCATTGTAATAATGCAAATGAGGGGCACGTTGATTGGTGGCAGGAAAGAGGGGGGTTGACACCACAGGTAACGCTTCAGCATATCTAACCCATATATACTACTCACGCTAGCATACAATAGCCAGATTAGCAGTTAGCTGCTGTTTGTTACACACAGCAGAGCATTAAAAACACAGCCTTACTGTTTCAATTGCAGGCAAGTCTCTGATTGTTGGAACAGCCCCTTTTTCCAAACGGAGCTTCGATGCCAACGTTTCTGCATCTTTCACGGTCGAGTTCGTACTTCGAATCTGTAATGTGTCGGTCGCGAACGAACCGGCTCTAAGAGCCTCTTTGAAGTGATAGGGGCCGGCTGGTAATTGGGAGCCGCTTTTTTTATTTATTCATTCCCCCCCCCGCTTGTTTTGGTACATTTGGTACACATCATTTTGCATTAATTTTGGTGTTAAATACACTTTAGGCAACAGAAAATCTAAGGAGCCACTTGGGAGCCTAAAGAGCCGGCTCTTTCTAGTGAGCCAAGCCAAAAGAACTGGCTCTCCAAAGAGAGCTGGAATTCCCAACACTAGAATTCAGTAATGGCGGCGCTCGACTGAATATGAGGGGGAGAAGGGAGAGGGGCGAGGGGTTCGGCGGGCTTCCTGCAGCATAGGTAGGTCTGCGATGTCTATACATGGTATATCCTGCACTGACTTGAAATTAAAATCACGTATTTGAATGCGCGTGCACTTGGGCTGGTTGACGAGCCCAGGGGTAAATAAACGCTTCACGTTTAAATATTGGCTTCCCGGCCAGTGTATAATCGTTAGGCAATCATAACATACATTTTTTCTCATGGAAAAGTGAAAATTACAGGTCATGACTCCTTTAAATCACAAAAACCTATCTGTTTAGAGCTGCCTTCGAGTAATACTTAGATTTTTCATATGTTTTGTTTATGCTTCTTGCTTTATTGCTGTTTTTACATTGTATGCTTCGTTATGCCTTGATGTATCTGTGTATGCTTCCTGCTTTATTGTTGTTTTTACTTTATATGCTTTGTCTGTGTTTTACTGCTATTTTTTTACCCCTTAATCATGTAAAGCACCTTGAGTTACCTTGTTGTAGAAAGTGTGCTATACAAATAAAATTGCCTTGCCTTGCCTTTACATGCTGCACTGGGAATACTCGAACCAAGATTTGCCTGGTTCTTATGTCAGGATCATGTTCTTGGAATTCTCCAGTGCATTTAACACCATAAAGCCTCCCATACTGAGAAACAAATGTATGGGTATGGGTGTAGCCCTATCTAAAATCCAGACCTCAATACGTCAGGTTGGAGAGATGTGTTTCGGGGACCCTGGAATGCTGCACTGGGGTCCCACAGGGGACGGTTTTGGCTTCCTTTCTGTTCACGCTCCCATCAGACTTCAGATACAACTCAAGAATCTTGCCACATCCAAAGGTATTCAGATGATACAGCCACTGTGGCGTGTGTGAGCGGTGGACAGGTGGGAGCGTACAGGGACCTGGTGGAGACCTTCACTGACTGGAGCAAAATAAATAGTCTTGACCTGAACTTCACCAAGACTAAGGAGCTGGTGGTGAACTTCAGGAGATCTAAACCACCAAGGCAGCCAGTCTGCATAGATGGGGAGGAAATTGAGACTGTGGAGTCCTACCAATACCTGGGTGTGGTTCTGTATCAGAAATTGGACTGGATCACCAACACAGATGCAGCATACAGGAAGGGACAGAGTCGCCTTTACTCGGGGGGCCTTTGATGTCTGCAATAACATGCTTCAGATGTTCTACCATACAGTCATTGAAAGTGTGCTTCTGTATGCTGTTGTCGGCTGGAGAAGCAGCACTATGGACAAAGACTGCAGATGTCTGGACAAACTGGTCAAAAAAGCCAGTTCTGTGCCAGGGTGGGAGCTTGACCCTGTAAGAACTGTGGTTGAGAGGCAGATGAGGAGGAAGCTGCAGGGCATTCTGGCTAATACAAAACATCCCCTCCATAACGTCCTTACCAGCCAGAGAAGCAGCTGCAGTGAAAGACTGATCTCTTTGAGATGCAGGACTGAGAGGTTCGGGAGATCGTTTGTTTCTGCAGCCATAAGACATTCATCAGTTCATCAGTGTTCAACAGTGATATCCAAAATGCTTCTTAAACAATTTATTTGTTATCTATCTATCTATCTATCTATCTATCTATCTATCTATCTATCTATCTATCTATCTATCTATCTATCTATCTATCTATCTATCTATCTATCTATCTATCTATCTATCTATCTATCTATCTGTCTGTCTGTCTGTCTGTCTGTCTGTCTGTCTGTCTGTCTGTCTGTCTGTCTGTCTGTCTGTCTATCTATCTGTCAATCTATCATCTATCTATTAAACGAAAATGCACCTCTGACCATTTACTTTAAGATTTCTAAATTATGGGTAATCACATTAGAACCTAGAGCCATATTGTGTCACTGAACCAGGACAGGGTTTGCATTGAGATGGTGAGGTAAGCTGGCTGTTTAACCATCGTCAGTTTTCATTTTGGTGTTGATATATTGGTTCAGTATCTTTCTACCTGCCATGTTTGAGCTAATTAGCCTGTTTCAAGTATCATTGTTGTTCCAGGTATTGTTCCAAAGACTGCATTGTCCTTCCCATCTCCACCTCCTCCAGTTGTCTGAGCCATCTCGAAATAAAAGCCTGCTTGCCACCAGACGTGTAAGCGGTGCATAATGCCTGCGCACCGTAATACGCAGGTGAAAGCCGCCGTTATAGTCAATGGGTTAGTTTCCACCGGGTGTGAAGTTGCGTTAATCTGATGTGTCCCAGTAGCATTGTCGTCCTAAATGTATTTGACTTTTTACGCTGTACAGCTCTAGAACACATTAATCTCACCAGTTTAGATCGGGCCAGACTGGAAATCAGACATGGGAGCAGTGTAAAGCATCCAAAATTTTTTTAAATGAAAGACGTGCAGATTCCGTTTGCTTAACTATGAAAAAGCAGAATAAAACGTAATTACCTTTGACAGCAGGGTTGAAGTCAGTCGGTCTGGGTCTGATTTATTGGTTTTCGTAGTGAACTATGAGGAGTCAATCCTTGAAGTGAAGTAGAGTGATCATTTTTACAAGGACAATGTGAAAAAGGAGATGACATGGACAGAATATCTGCAGTTTTGGGAGTGGATGGTGAGTTTATAATACTCATTAACATAGAATTACATGTTTTTTTTAACTCCATACTACCCTAAGTACACTAAGTTATGCAATTGCATTTCTACTGTAATTTTGTGATCAGTAGATCAGGACCAGTTGCGTTGTAAGCATTCGCAGGCAATTTGCGTCTAAAATGCTCCTGGTAGCTGCTGAGCTCGCAGGGAAAACGCATCTATTATCTTATGCGCCAATTATGTGTCTAATGGAGCACAGAGGTAATGCACCGAATAACTCTGCTCATTCACCACCAGCAGCAAGACTCCAGGGGACTTCCTACATTTCCTCTCCACTGAAATCATTCATCTACCAATGGAAACATAAATAATTTTTGTTATCAACAAATAACCTTTCTCTTTATATGTTCTCATTAAACAGAAATACTATGTTTTTTGGATGTACCGTTTATACCTGATCATATCACTACCATGCATTAACCGTGACATGGTCCATTGGTTGACTTTGGGATTTGGTCCAAAATGTGCAAATCTAACCCGGGACAAAAGCCAAAGACTTGTGAAGATGCTGGCTTAAGCTTGTAAGACTGTGTCATCTGTTGGTCCTTTCTCAATAGTTCTCAGACATACCGCTGTTATGTTAAATTTTTATTTTCCAACTTACAGACAAACTTCATCAAATTACATTAAATGTTTTTGTAGAATGTAACAAATGACAAAAAATGTAACATTTGTTTCCAGACATAGCTTAGTGAAGAGGTCATATAAACAGCATAGGAAGCCGAAAGCCAGACGGAAGGCGGATTGTCTTCTTTTATCTTTTCATCGATTGCAAAATCAACAAAAGATGTCCACCAGACATAATATCAGAGCGCTTCAATCTTTACATGCCAACTACTAATAGGATTTGTCACAGACGGGGAGATATAATGGTCTTGTCTTTCACCATATTCTGGCACCATTAAGCTGCCAATGTCTTTTTTCCTTTTTTCAGTGAGACACCCCACCTTCTGAGGTAAAAATTTTATTACACGGTAATTTAAGACATGGTTCGTTCATCTCAAGTGTCGCCGCTGGACCTACAGATCAAAAAGAGGCCCACTGATATTTTCATTCCTCATCTTGCAAAGCCCACACATTATCTTCTTTTTATAATCTGTATTTTTTTTGCATTTTTCACCCTTGAGGTGAGGAATGGAATCTGGTAACAGTCGTGAAACCCCACAGCCGCCGGCGTTCATGTGCCATGCTTCACTGGGGACCCAGGCAATTTATCACTTCTCTCTGTTACACTGCTTTTTATGACTTACATTGATCATCAAGGTGTATAACCACTGTCGCCCAAAGTACATTACTGTTACTACTCTTTTCAGCTCTCCCCCACTGTTGGACAGGAACTCTGAAGCATCTGACAGACATCTCATTTTCTTTGGAAAGCTGCTGCTTTTTGTTTTGTGGACATCAAACCTATAGTGTCACTTATAGACATTCTACAGAATATCTTTCTTCTTCCACGTATATACAATGGCTTGCAAAAGTATTCGGCCTCCTTGAACTTTTCCACATTTTGTCACATTACAGCCACAAACATGAATCAATTTTATTGGAATTCCACGTGAAAGACCAATACAAATTGGTGTACACGTGAGAAGTGGAACAAAAATCATACATGATTCCAAACATTTTTTACAAAATGGGGTGTGCGTAATTATTCAGCCCCCTTTGGTCTCAGTGCAGTCAGTTGGAAGGAGTATGGGACAACTGTAAACCTACCAAGACAAGGCCGTCCACCTAAACTCACAGGCCGAACAAGGAGAGCGCTGATCAGAAATGCAGCCAAGAGGCCCATGGTGACTCTGGATGAGCTGCAGAGATCTACAGCTCAGGTGGGGGAATCTGTCCATAGGACAACTGTTAGTCGTGCACTGCACAAAGTTGGCCTTTATGGAAGAGTGGCAAGAAGAAAGCTATTGTTAAAAGACAACCATAAGAAGTCCAGTTTGCAGTTTGCCACAAGCCATGTGGGGGACACAGCAAACATGTGGAAGAAGGTGCTCTGGTCAGATGAGACCAAAATGGAACTTTTGGGCCAAAATGCAAAACGCTATGTGTGGCGGAAAACTAACACTGCACATCACTCTGAACACACCATCCCCACTGTCAAATATGGTGGTGGCAGCATCATGCTCTGGGGGTGCTTCTCCTCAGCAGGGACAGGGAAGCTGGTCAGAGTTGATGGGAAGATGGATGGAGCCAAATACAGCGCAATCTTGGAAGAAAACCTCTTGGAGTCTGCAAAAGACTGGGGCGGAGGTTGACCTTCCAGCAGGACAATGACCCTAAACATAAAGCCAGGGCAACAATGGAATGGTTTAAAACAAAACATATCCATGGGTTAGAATGGCCCAGTCAAAGTCCAGATCTAAATCCAATCGAGAATCTGTGGAAATATCTGAAAACTACTGTTCACAAACGCTGTCCATCTAATCTGACTGAGCTGGAGCTGTTTTGCAAAGAAGAATGGGCAAGAATTTCAGTCTGTAGATGTGCAAAGCTGGTAGAGACATACCCTTAAAGACTGGCAGCTGTAATTGCAGCAAAAGGTGGTTCTACAAAGTATTGACTCAGGGGGCTGAATAATTACGCACACCCCACTTTTCAGTTATTTATTTGTAAAAAATGTTCGGAATCATGTATGATTTTCATTCCACTTCTCACGTGTACACCACTTTGTATTGCTCTTTCACATGGAATTCCAATACAATTGATTCATGTTTGTGGCTGTAATGTGACAAAATGTGGAAAAGTTCAAGGGGGCTGAATACTTTTGCAAGCCACTGTATGTATCATTGCCAAAGTTGTTAATAAAGCAAAAGACTGACACAATCTGCTGGGATTCCTTAAATAGGAAACTTTTTAACTGATTGGAATGTTTGTATAAATGTATTGAAATGACTTCTTGTTAAGTGCCTTGAGATGACATCTGTTGTGAATTGGCGCTATATAAATAAACTGAATTGAATTGAATATACACACACACACACGATCAGATTTGTCTTAAACCATGCCACTTTGATAAGATATACAATATTAGATCTTGTGGTTTCTACCTTACCTATGAAGTGGTCGGAGTACTACTCACAGAGTGTTTGAGGGGTTTTTCTGAAATGCATCAGAAACACTGTTAAAATTTTTGTTTATAGTGGAAAAAAGAACCGTGGGATTAATTTTATGACCTGAAATGATTTTGGAAAACTATGCATTTCTTGAATTTCTTACTGCGTTATTGTATGCTTTGAGAAGTTCTCCTGCTGGATAAAACTAGTGATGTTACAAAACATACAGCAGTGATCAGACAGCCAGGTCAACAACAGAGGACATACTGGTGGACAGGCCATATGTGATGACCAAGTCCAGGGTGTGTCCACTATCGTGACATGTTGACTAAAATCCGTATAATAAAACATTTAAAAATCTGTTGATAAAGGATCTAAAAGGTTATCCACATGTACACACGTGCTCAAATTTGTTGGTACCCCTCCACAAAAAACGAAGAATGCACAATTTTCTCTGAAATAATTTGACACTGACAAAAGTAATTGGCATCCACCATTGTTTATTACATATTGAATAGAAATCAGACTTTGCTTTTGATGTTTCATTCAACATAATATTGTAAATAAGAAAACAAATGAAAATGGCATGGACAAAAATGATGGGACCCCTAACCTAATATTTTGTTGCACAACCTTTAGAGGCAATCACTGCAATCAAACGTTTTCTGTAGCTCTCAATGAGACTTCTGCACTTGTTAACAGGTAGTTTGGCCCACTCTTCCTGAGCAAACTGCTCCATCTGTCTCAGGTTTGATGGGTGCCTTCTCTGGACTGCAAGTTTCAGCACTTTCCATAGATGTTCGATAGGATTCAGATCAGGACTCATAGAATGCCACTTCAGAATAGTCCAATGTTTTGTTCGTATCCAGTCTTAGGTGCTTTTAGCTGTGTGTTTTGGGTCATTATCCTGTTGGAGGACCCATGACCTGCGACTGAGACCGAGCTTTCTGACACTGGGCAGTACGTTTCGCTCCAGAATGCCTTGATAGTCTTGAGATTTCATTGTGCCCTGCACAGATTCAAGGCACCCTGTGCCAGGTGCAGCAAAGCAGCCCCAAATCATAACCGAGCCTCCTCCATGTTTCACTGTCGGTATGGTGTTCTTTTCTTTGAAAGCTTCATTTTTTCGTCTGTGAACATAGAGCTGATGTGACTTGCCAAAAAGCTCCAGTTTTGACTCATCTGTCCAAAGGACATTCTCCCAGAAGGATTGTGGCTTGTCAATATGCATTTTAGCAAATTCCAGTCTGGCTTTTTTATGTTTTTCTTTCAAAAGTGGAGTCCTCCTGGGTCTTCTTCCATGGAGCCCACTTTCGCTTAAACAGCGACGGATTGTGCGATCAGAAACAGACATACCTTCACCTTGGAGTTCAGCTTGCATCTCTTTAGCAGTTATCCTTGGTTCTTTTTCTACCATTCGCACTATCCTTCTGTTCATTCTGGGGTCGATTTTCCTCTTGCGGCCCCGCCCAGGGAGGTTGCCTACAGTTCCATGGACCTTAAACTTCTTAATAATATTTGCAACTGTTGTCACAGGAACATCAAGCTGCTTGGAGATGGTCTTGTAGCCTTTACCTTTACCATACTTGTCAATTACTTTCTTTCTGATCTCCTCAGACAACTCTCTCCTTTGCTTTGTCTGGTCCATGTTCAGTGTGGTGCACACAATGATACCAAACAGCACAGTGACTACGTTTCTCCATTTACATAGGCTGAATGACTGATTACAAGATTGGAAACCTGTGTGATACTAATTAAAGTAACTATTTACAGTTGTGTGCGAAAGTCAGAGCACCCCTTTAAAAACAGCATTTTTTATATATTTAAAAATGTATATTCATATTTACTGTCTCTCTGGTATATGGGAAAAAAAAGACAATATTGTCAGGAAACATTAATGCATAGTTACATTTTATTTTATAAATTGAACAAAATTACAAAAATTAAAAACATAATTTTGGCATGTGCAAAAGTCGGGGCACTCTACAGCATCAGTACCTTCAGTACTTAGTAACACCCCCTCTGGCAGATATCACAGCTTGTAAACGCTTTTTATAGCCAACAACAAGTTTCTGGATTCTATTATTTGGGATTTTTCCCCATTCTTCCTTGCAAAAGGCTTCCAGTTCTGCAATATTCTTAGGACGTCTTGCATGCACAGCTCTTTTAAGGTCTACCCACAGATTTTCGATGATGTTTAAGTCGGGAGACTGTGAAGGCCATTCCAAAACCTTCAGCTTGCGTTTCTTGAGGTAGTCCATGGTGGATTTGGAGGTATGTTTAGGATCATTATCCTGTTGTAGAAGCCATCCTCTTTTCAGCTTTAGCTTTTTTACAGATGCTGTGATATTTGCCTCCAGAATTTGCTGGTATTTAATTGAATCCATTCTTCCCTCCACCCGAGCAATGTTTCCTGTCCCACTGGCTGCAACACAACCCCAAAGCATGATGGATCCACCCCCATATTTAACAGTTGGCAAGGTGTTCTTTTCATGAAATGCTGCTCCTTTTTTTCTCCAAACATACCTTTGCTTATTGTGGCCAAAGAGTTCTATTTTAACTTCATCAGTCCACAGCACTTGTTTCCAAAAGTCATCAGGCTTCTGTAGATGTTCTGTTGCATATTTTTGACGTTGTATTTTATGATGAGGTCGTAGATAAGGTTTTTTTCTGCAGACTCTTCCATGAAGGTCTTGTTTGTGCAAGTATCGGCGCACAGTGGAAGGGTGCACCACCACTCCTGAGTCTGCTAAATCTTCCTGGAGGTCTTTTGAAGTCAAATGTGGGTTTTGGTTTACCTTTCTGATCAGACTACGAGCTGTTCTCTACGAGAGTGTCCTTGGTCTTCCAGATCTCTTCTTGACCTCCACAGTTCCCCTCACCTGCCATCTCTTAATTATGCCTCGCACTGTGGAAACTGCAAGCTGAAAACGCTTTGCTATCTTCTTGTAGCCCTCCCCGGCATTGTGGGCATCAATTACTTTCATTTTTTCTGTCTTACACAGCTTCTTAGAGGAACCCATGGTTGCTGAGTGTTTGAACAAGGTTTGTGGAGTCGCCGTATTTAAGAAACCCTCAAATTGGCACCAGCTGGCACTCCCTAATGACAATTGTTGACACATGCTTCAGGACCAATGAGCTGGTGGAGGTCTGAGCTTGTAAAAAGAATCTGAAACTTTGAAACTCTCAGGGTGCCCCAACTTTTGCACATGCCAAAATTATGTTTTTAATTTTTGTAATTTTGTTCAATTTATAAAATAAAATGTAACTATGCATTAATGTTTCCTGACAATATTGTCTTTTTTTCCCATATACCAGAGAGACAGTAAATATGAATATACATTTTTAAATATATAAAATATGCTGTTTTTAAAGGGGTGCCCTGACTTTCGCACACACCTGTAGTTTGAAATATCACTATGATCCAGTTATTTATTATCTTTTCTAAGGGGTACCAACAAATGTGTCCAGGTCATTTTAGAATATCTTTGTAGAATAAGCAATAATTCAACTCTTTTCACAGCTTCTTTGCTTTATTCTATGACATACCAAAGGCATGCAAGTATACATGATAAAATAGATTTCAATTTCATCACTTTTCAGGAGTAATGCAGCATTATTTCAATGAGCTGTAAGGGTACCAACAAATTTGAGCACGTGTGTATATTAAAATCACCAGCTAAAATGATCTTTTCAAAGCAGCTGAGCAGTGATAAAAACTGAAAATTATTGAATAAAATAACAGGTGAGATCTTTTTCGGAGGCCTATAAACTATGACTCATAAAATCTGAGGAGTGCTAAAAACAGTTGCATATATTCAAAGGTACTATTAGAATCGAATAAAACATATTTGGCAGAAAGCATTGGTGAATTTATAAAAGCAGTACAGACTCCCTTTTTGTTACTCCTTTTGGAATAAGTGAAATAAAAATTTGGTGGGGAGGCCTCCGTAAGAACAATAGGGGCATCTGCACTCAGCCAAGTTTTCGTTAAAAATAAACAATCAAGATTCCATTCATCCATCCATTATCTATACCCATCCATCGGCTGCAGGGTGGTGGGGGGCTTGTGCCTATCTCCAGCAGTCACGGGGCGAGAGGTGGGGTATACCCTGGACAGGTCGCTAATCCATCGCAGGTCAACAATCAAGATTTTGGTCTAAAATCAGATCACTGATAATAAAAAGAGAGCGAACATTTAAAAGTACCATATTAATAGTGACTAGAGATGGAGTGACTGTATGATTTAGGGAAAGTGGGACTTTTGGTAACTATTTGAGATTATTGGGGTTGCATTTGTTGGGTTTATCCATCACGGTGGCTTCAGTGAAAGACAGAGTGAGGGCTCCTCTCATCCTCACATTCCTCCCGATGGAGTCGCCGATGATTAGCGTGGTGGGGGTTCTGCACGTTGTTGACTCTGGCCAGAGATTTTATGCCAGGCTGAGAAGCATCCCAAGGACAGATGGAAATGTGTATTCAGCACATGGACTCGTTCCGTGGGTAAGGGGTGAAGTGGAGCACTCCTCTGCGAGTTCCCGCTGCTGTAAGATCCAGCTGGAGGGCTGCAGGAGCCAGACTGTTGCACTGTCTGCTGGGAGGGATTGAGCAGTGAGCCTGTGGAGGAAAAGAGGTCAGGGGCTGTCAGAGGAGGAAGGCCCGGGTCCAAGACACTGTATTTGTTTGTTAAGGGCAGGCAGGTTGGGAGAGAGCACCACCGCGGCCTGACCCAACCGTGGAACAGGTACCCAGCAGGACCAGAGTGGAAATGATCGGGGCTGGTACGCCATACTCCCGGAGTACTCACATGAATCCTCCAGGACTTAGGGTGTAGAGCTGTTGCTGAATATGATCACCCTTTTACAGATGAAAAAGTGAGTGAACTCTGGACTCTCGTAGATCTAACTGTTCTTCAATTAAACATTTTGGTGCAAAGAAATGTTGTTTGATGTGGTAATAAAAGTGTATTAATGCCAGCTTTAATCTAATACCATTGTTGATTTTACTGGTTTTCACAGAAAGAGCTATACACAGGTAGATTATAGACTAATACAGAACAATTCTATACCTACTATCATGTAAGAGTTCATAACAATATTTAACATGGTGAAGGGCCACCTTAGAAGGCAAGTGGCAAAGGAGCAGGAGAGAGCAATTTTTTGTCATGGTCCCACCCCCAAAAGTTAAATTCTGAAAATGTATTGATAATTACCCCCCCACCCCTTCAAAAGAAAACAAAATCTGACAGCTCCAGCTTACCCAAAGTGCTGTTGCCAAAGTTCTGACCGATGCCAGGAAAAGGAAACATTAAATTGCTCCACCAGCTCCATATTTAAAGACTATTACATTTTTATTTAAATGTCTTTTAATGTGTTCGTTCACTTTTTAAAATCATTTGAAATGCTTCTTATTCAATGGCAGGTATACAAATAAACCTGCCTAGCTTTTTGGTGTGTCTTAGTAATTGAAGGTGGAAGTGATTATAAAATTCCACTGACTGCTGTGTAACGTGAAACAGAGTCTGGAAGCTTATTTGAAATCCTTTTGGATCTTTGAGGCAGAAGTGCCACAGAGACAAAGGCTCTCATCAAGGCTTATTGTTGTACTCAACCAGCACTTTTACTTCCCAATCCGCAGCTCGCCCTCTTGTTCAACAATTCCCTTGAGCTTTGGCTGGGTGTATGCCTCCTTGTGTCTGTGTGTGTGTTAGAGGTTGTCAGGGCAGCAGAAAGAGGGGTCACAGTGATAATGGGAAGCTGAGACAGATTGACAGGAGTGTGCATGTGTACATAATCTATTAATTAAAGGAAAGGCAGCACAATAAATTGTGAAGGTTTTTTTTCCGAGATATCGAACCCCCCCGGCCCCATCACCACAGCACTTCCTCTTCCCAACTCCTCCTCATCCACACACTTTGGAGGTAGGCAAAGAAAACATACAGTGAGGCATTTATTGAGAGATTAAAGCCAAATCTGTTCTGATTGCCATATAAAAAGGGGATTTACAATATCAAACATACTTTTATCTACATGCAAATTAACTCCTCTCCCACAACCTATTTTAATATTTTATGTGAAATGTTTTGGAAAAGTGAAGTGACTCTTCCCGGCACATAAAATCACCAGTTATGCTATAAAAGAGATTATATAACTTCCTCCTTCTTTTCCCTTCATCTTTATTTCTTCTCAGAGTTAATTTCTTTCAATTACACCAATTGCCTTCCCTGCGGGTGGTACAGTGAAAGGCACTAACATTCACAGCTTATTGAGCCTCTAACTTGATTTTCTTCCCACCCTGCAGGCATTTTGCTCTGCCTTTCTTTGCCTTTTTGCCATGGAGTAAAGTGACAATCAGGTGTAGCAGCATACTTAGGGCTCTGTCCTACTGAATATCTCTCTCGAATAACGTCATGCTACTTTTCCTAATTTCATCTCTCATGTTCACTGCCTCTGTTTGTTGTCATTCCATCCTAATGGGTGTGACGGACATCTTTTGTTCTTAGGCTGTCATTGTGGTACCAATAGAACTGAATAAGAGCAGCTTCACTGGTTGGTGATTATGATCTGATGTCTGCTACCTTTGCTTACACATAGCTATTGTTTGAATGCTGTGCTATGGATAATGTGGATAATGAAAAACTCCACCTCAACTAAAAGCATATCAGTGTGTTTTGATCCATAGTCACTGCCTGGGATGTTGGACTTGAGGGGTAAAGGGTACCGTTTAATGCAGGGCCCACCTTAAGCAGTGGCCCTCAAAGGCTTGAAATAAATTTTTTTTATATATATTTAACCTTTTCAAATAATTAATGTTAATAAAACTCACCCTGCCTGAATGAAGTGGTTGAGAGACTGAAGTACATATACCCAAGAACAATGGATGTTGTAAAAAATATAAGTACAGTTTGGTCGCCTTTTATTGTGGTCAGTCTAAGGCACACCTGTGCTGTCTAATCAACACCTTGATATGCCACACCTGTAAGGTGGGATGGATTATCTTGGAAAAAGAGAAGTGCTCACTAACACAGATTTAGACAGATTTGTGAACAATATTTGAGAGTAATGGGTTTTTTGTGTATATAGAAAATGTTTCAGATGTTTGAGTTTAGCTCATGAAAAATGGGAGCAAAAGCAAAAGTGTTGCGTGTATATTTTTGTTTAGTGTAGATGAACTAATATGATCAGTTTATCAGCATCAGTTACTACAGTAACAGCTGCCAGGTGACATGCAGATGTCAAAGACGTTGGTTAAAAAACAGTGAAACTTTGTATTGATATCTGAGCTCTTTCAGAGTGATGGACTATAACCAGTTTTAGCTAATCCTGAGGCAGAAGATAACAAAGAGGATGTTATAAGACAAGAAAGGCAAAATGAAAGTTGCTGTGCAGGTAGTGAGGATGATGATTAGCAAACAGCAGAGGTACACAAAGACAGTGAGATGCTATGGAATATGGAAGTTAAACTATGATCCTACTTAATACATTTTTCTTATAGTTAGACCTTGGTTTCCGGAGCCGTAGCCCTGGACCTTTTTTTGAATTATCTCATAATGGAAGACATTTAAAAATATGTATCTATTGAACAGTTACATTGTACCTCAATTGTATTTGCCATTATATTTCCATATAGTTACCTAAGAGCAAAGCTGATTTGTTTCCACTGTATTCTATGTTACCACTTCGGCTTGGGGTCTTTCTGCATGGAGTTTGCATGTTCTCCCTTTGCATGCGTGGGTTCCCTCCGGGTACTCCAGCTTACTCCCACAGTCCAAAAACATGACTGTGAGGTTAATTGGTCTGTGTGGGTGTATGGTTGTTTGTCCTGTGTGTCTCTGTGTTGTCCTACGATGGACTGGTGACCTGTTCAGGGTGTACCCCGCCACTCGCCCGATGATTGCTGGAGGTAGGCACCAGTCCTCCCTGCGGAGGACGGACGGGTATAGTACTGGATGGACTGGTGGATGGATCGATGAAATTTTAGTTATTTATCCTGTCATAAGATAAAGAGAAATAAAATTGGAGTTCATCTTTCTTAGTCATATTTTCACAATGTTATTTATTTATTATAAAAGTCACAGTTTATAACTAAATATTTAAATCTTTAGTTTACAAATTAAATGTTTAGCTCCAAACTGAATATTTAGTTAAAAAGCTAAATATTTATTTTACAAAAAAATGTTTAATTTACTAACTAAATATTCAACTGGCAACTAAGCTAGTAGTCCTTATTAATCAAGTTATTAAGAGCAGTTCGGAAGTTTTGTTTCCTGTTAAAACGGCTGAGAAGGCGAAGAGAAAGTGGGGTGCTATGCCTCTACTGTAAAACGGACGTCTCAGGGGCAGTGTATAACATCTCAAACAACTTGTAGATTTAATAAAAATCAGTTCACCAGTACTTTCAATTACTCTGTGAACTATGATGATCAATGCAGTCTTATTGGTACCAGGCAGGCAACAACCAACATTTTGCTGTGCTTATTTGTTGGAAATGCATGGAGTGACTTGATTACAGGTAACAAGTTATGAAAGTAATTTACATTGGGGTATAAGCTGGTTTACCTGTTAATCAGAGGGGGAACACTATCTGACAACCTTCCCCTTGATATTGTAATTATTCAAAACATACCTTCTTTTTGCAAAAAAATCCTGAAATTAAAATTTAGAATCGTCATATAATAAAACCAGCTTCTGCAGCCGAGGATCGGACCGCCAAGTTCCCCGCCTTCGGCCGCCACCCATCCTACATTGCGCCCAACCCCTATGGCCCCTCCCAAAGGTGGTGAGCTCATGGGAATTTACCGGTAATATACCGGTCGATCAACGTTCCTACCCTCATCTATGGTCACGAACTCTGAGTGGTGACCAAAAGAACGAGATCACGGATACAAGCGGCTGAAATTACTTTCCTCTGCAGGGTGTCTGGGCTCTCCCTTAGAGATAGGGTGAGAAGCTCAGTCATCCGGAGGGGGCTCAGAGTAGAGCCGCTGCTCCTCCACATCGAGAGGAGCCAGTTGAGGTGGCTCAGGTATCTGGTCTGGATTCCTCCTGAGCGCCTCCCTGGTGAGGTGTTTCGGGCATGGCCACCAGGAGGAGACCCAGGGGAAGACCCAGAACACGCTGGAGGGATTATGTTTCTCGGCTGCCCTGGGAGCGCCTTGGGATTCTTCCCGAGGAGCTGGCCCACGTGGCTGGTAAGAGAGAAGTCTGGGTCTCTTTGCTTAAGTTGCTGCCCCTGCGACCCGACCCCAGATAAGCGGAAGAAGATGGTTGGATGTATGGATATATAATAAAACAAACATAAAACTGAACCTGTCAGAGCAGGAAGGCCCGGGTCCAAGACACTGTATTTGTTTGTTAAGGGCAGGCAGGTTGGGAGAGAGCACCACAGCGGCCTGACCCAACCGTGGAACAGGTACCCAACAGGACCAGAGTGGAAATGATCGGGGCTGGTACGCCATACTCCCGGAGTACTCACATGCATCGTCCAAGACTCTGCTTAGGGTGTAGAGCTGTTGCTGAATATGATCGCCCTTTTACAGATGAAAAAGTGAGTGAACTCTGGACTCTCGTACATCTAACTGTTCTTCAATTAAACATTTTGGTGCAAAGAAATGCTGTTAGATGTGGTGATAAAAGTGTATCAATGCCAGCTTTAATCTAATACCATTGTTGGTTTTTGCGTGTTTTTCACAGAAAGAGCTATACACAGGTAGATTATAGACTAATACAGAACAATGCTATACCTACTATAATGTAAGAGTTCATAACAATATTTAACATGGTGAAGGGCCACCCTACAAGGCAAGTGGCAAAGGAGCAGGAGAGAGCAATTTTTTGTTATGGTCCCCCCCCGCCAGAGTCCCCGCCAGAGTCCCCGCCTTCGGCCGCCACCTATCCTACATTACACCCGACCGCTATGGCCCCTCCCACAGGTGGTGAGCTCATGGGAATTTACCGGTAATTTACCAGTCGATCTACGTTCCTACCCTCATCTATGGTCACGAACTCTGGGTGGTGACCGAAAGAACGAGATCACGGATACAAGCGGCTGAAATTACTTTCCTCTGCAGGGTGTCTGGGCTCTCCCTTAGAGATAGGGTAAGAAGCTCAGTCATCCGGAGGGGGCTCAGAGTAGAGCCACTGCTCCTCCACATCGAGAGGACCCAGTTGAGGTGGCTGAACGCCTCCCTGGTGAGGTGTTTCGGGCATGTCCCATCTGGAGGAGACCCAGGGGAAGACCCAGGACACGCTGGAGGGAGAAGATGGTTGGATGGATGGATGGATGGATGTATAATAAAACAAACATAAAACTGAAGCTAGTTGAGTTTACAGAGTAATTTAATCAAGCAATGATAGCTGTCTAGGAAGCAGGATGGACAGAAAGATTACTGAAACAGTATTTTGAGGTTTCATAGTTGCAATAGTTTGCTTTTGGCAACGCTTATTGGGGATGAGTCTGCATCAAGTATGCGCATCTTTGTGGCTGGGTGGTTCCAACTTGCAGATGGGTGGAGCCCACTCATATTGATGTAACACCGGCCTTAAACCAGAATAGGTGCCACAATTCTTAAGTTCTACCACTCAAAACCAACATTATCATTGTTATTATTATCAGTTCTCATGTTTGCTGCATTTAACCAGAACTCGATAGAGTACAAAAAAGTAAAAAAGTTGCCGTCCAAAAGAAATGACTTGAGTAAGAGTAAAACATATTTGGTAAATAGGCTACTTGAGTACTGAGTAACATCTGATCTAATATTTTTATTTGATCTAAGATTTACTGGTGGTGGTCAGAGGACCCGGTGGCGCCTGTGTTCGGCAGGCTTGCTTCTTTCAATATACCCCAGGGCAGCTGTGGCTACAATGTAGTAGCTTGCCACCATCAGCATGAGAATATGTGTGTGAATGACTGAATGTAGTATAAAGCGCTTTGTGGTCCTCTGACTGAAAAAAGCTCTATACAAATGCAGGCCATTTACCGTTTTAAAATTATGTCATTAAACCAATGTTAAACCATTGCCAATGTTTTTTCAAACTAAGAAACAGTACAGGTAACCTGCACTGTTGTCGAAAACACGTCAGATATCAATGCCGTATTTTAATAATATCTGACGTAAAACCTTAAATCGGCAGACATGTTGACCGACCTGCTGCCCCTCTAGCCTTGAAAATATTTTGCCATTAAAATATATACTGTAACATGCATGTATGTATACATGCGTTTAGCTCTCAACACTGGTTTATTGAGATTGACTGTTTGACCTGCTCCCCCTCAGGCAGGAGGCTCCGGTCCATTCGGACCAGAACTTCTCGCCATAAGAACAGTTTCTTCCCCTCTGCTGTTGGACTCATGAACAATAACCCTAAGACTGTTCCCACGACCTGCTCTGTTTCAGTCACATGACCCATATTGTGTTTTTATTTGCACCTGTCTGATTTGCACCAAACTTATTTTTATTTTTATTAAGTGTTTCTTTTCTCGTATGCTTGCACAAAGTACTGCAGTAATTTCCTAATGTTGGCAATAAACCATTTCTAATTCTGATTAGAATAACATTAGGGCAGCTTACATAGAATATATCCCAGCCAACACTCCTAGTCCTTAATTAACACAAAAAAAACTCCCTCCTGAAAATTGAAGGGGACATAACAGTGCAACCGCAATAATGAACACCAAACCTTAATCCATTACAGTTCATTACAATATATTTAAAATCTAAAACTTTAAATTGTGCTGAAGTAGTCCCTACTGTTGTTTTTAGGCACTGAAAGTCCGCTGAACTGCAGAAGAAGAAGAAGAATGCGAAATAAACTAATTTCTTAATATTTTGGAATGTTTCCTTTTGTTTTCCAACCCACATGTTTACATGTTAGCGTTCCGCAAAAAAAAAAAAAAAAAACGACAATTATTATTATCAAATTATTCCAACAGATCTGTGAACTACCTATTTGGGCCTTTTTCCATCAAACTGGTTCCAGTACTAGTTCGGTGCCATTGCGTGACTTGGAACCAGTTCTTTGGTTTTGGTTCTCCACTGTCAAAGCACCTGTTTCTTGGTTCCAAACTGGTGCTTAACCTAGCACCAAATCATTGCCAGAGCCAGAGCTGTTTCTTGCTAAGAACTGCTTTCTTTTACATGGTGACCCAACCAAGGTGTTGGGGGCGGGATTATAAAAGCTTAGTAAAACAATAACATTTTAAACAACAAAAACAACAAAATCCAAAATTATACCAATTTTGAAGTAAGCAGACTCCCACTTTCTTTCTTCAAAATGAACGTCTCAAACATGTGTATAGTAGACTGTCAAGCTTAAATTAAACCTAATATCTTAGGCCCTCAATAGAAGATCACAGTTACTCCATCAGATGAAGCCAGATGGTGGTAACAACTGAATTTGACTTAACAAGACAGGCTTTACTTTGACAAGGAATATCATAACATGTGATCACGTTGCATCCCTAGAAGCAGGGTGCGAGACACTGAAAACTTCAATTTACCCACAAACAGAAAAACAACACAGAATATCAAAATAGGATTTATCCACAGTTTTACAATTCACCTTTCAGGGCTTCAAAAAAACTGTTGAATCAGTTGTAAGAAATCCACCACTTTTTTATTTCATTTATCACCATCTATTGGACTGCAGCTTCCAATAATATGAATGCAATGTCCAGAAAGTAGACTGATGTACACAAAAGGAAACGCTTTAAAGAGATGACTGCATTTGTCTGCTAAAACCTCCTGACTCCTCTTCTTTATATTTGTTTTAATTATATCATTAAAATAAAAACTCAGTCTGATGAAAACCTTCCCTCATATGGATGATCAAGCAGCAGGAAGATACTGCACAAATACCATTTCATCCTAGCTCTTTGTGAATCTCATGAACCTGATGCTGAGGTTTCAGTACCCATTAGGACCCAGAGACTGGCTATGATCATGAGTGAGTCACACTCCCCATAATGAGGAGGCAGCAGACACTTAGAGGTTAGCAGAGGTGCCGTCTCGACGCCAGTGGCTAATTGACGATTATGTACAGTACACGGTCTGGGCAAAATCATTCATTTTAATGGGGTGATTATCGGCAGGAAAGGCATGTTGCCAAGAGGCCTCTATGGTGGCCTCTGAGGGACAGTCTGACACAACAGGGGTTTACAGTGAGTGAGGTGAGTTCACCATGGTGATCTAATCTCCTGGCAGGAAATATCAGGGAATGAAAACAAGTTTAATTTCCTGTGTCTTAGAGCCAGGATATGTACCTTGCGGCAGAGATGTGTTACAGAGGCCAATAGAAAAGGCACAGTAGCACATGTTGCTGATATTATCACATTTTAATATCCCTCTCCACAATACTGCACTGCTGTTTTAATTGGAACCAAAGCTACATACAATTTGGAGGATACGGCTGTCTGTCTGATGCTCTACAGATGAAAAATAAGGCACTGGTATCCTCAGACACACACAGCAAAGAGATCCAAGTGGATATTCGTCACACCAAATTTAGGACAAAAACTGATTCTAGAATTTGAACTAGCAAGTTACAAAATCCCACACCCACAGACATCTGATCATTATTTAAGGGCTCATTAAAACACAGCAGCTGACTTTATTTGTTTTGTAAAAGAGGTCAACAGGGTTTAGACTTCTGAGAAACTAATCCGAGCAATTTAAAGTGAAAACTTTCAAACTGTAACTCATTTCTTTTTTATGTCAAATCTACTGATCTTCAGTTTCATTAAGCTTTTGACTTTTCCTTGCATGCAGGTATTTTTAAACGAGAACATCTGCTCTAAACAAAAGCTTGTCAGCAGACTGTCATGAACAACAATCTATTCTAAAGACACGTTCTTTGTTAATTCTTTGTTTCTTGTTTGGACTGGACTGTAGGTTGTTCCTGCAATTAATTCTGCCTCTTAATTAAAAGCTGGCTTAAATCTCTTGTGTTTAGGGTTTACAGTTAGGGTTTTAAATGGGCTGATTTTTCCTGGGTGCTCCAGTTTCTTCCCATAAGTTGGACTGAATGGAGATCCAAAATGAATAAAAGGTTGTTCCTCTCTGTGTTGATGTTGAAGTTAACTGGAAACCTTTTCAGGATGTATTAACGTACCTTTTCCTTTTCATTATATACAGCTCAAGATCTAGGCCTTAACCCCCTTTACCTTAACCTCTAAAGCCCCAGGGTCTCTCCAGGGTCTCTCCAAGCTCCTAGCTCGAATAGGACATGCCCAACATTAATTTAGTTTTTCTCTGCAAAAACAACCTCTGTATAAACAATCTTGGTATCAAAATGAAGCCAATGCTTGTGAGATTTAATCAGAGGTATAATAATTACAGGATATGTTACTGTGCCAAAGTAATTGTAGCTTGAACATAGACAAATTACAAGATTCTTTAGTCACGCCAATTTTTTTTTCTCATATTACAGTATATACACCATTCAAAATATGCTCCAGTAGAATATAAACTGCAGATAATCATAAACCAACATGTGTAGATTACCTGTACCAAGATTCATGTTGATGAAGTGAAGTGGAGCAAAGTTACAGAGGTTTTAGTGACAAAATAGCTAGATTTTTGGAAATTGGCACAGTTCGGCACATTTCGGCACAATTTGGCACAAACAGTGAAAGGCTTGACTCCAGCTGAAGAACATTTATTCAAATTCCAAATACAACAAAATTGTTAAATATACATATGAAATGTATAACAAAACTGTTCACAACCCCCTCCTCTTATCAATGCAAATGTTCTTATATGGATGGTAATGTGCTTTGCATGCAATAACAATATGATCGTAGAGTGGCCTGATTTTGCACAGACGACTGTAATCAGGGGTGGTTTGTGTTTCTTTTCATTGACCTCATTCACAAAGCTGAGATGCAATGACCACAAGATTGCCTCAAACTGGTTTCTCTGCATAGTGTTACAGGATAATTTAAAATTATATGGCCACTCACCCAGCAGTCAGCCACAACTTCTGTGTAAATAATGATGGATAGGAAAACATATGTCCGTTACAGTGAGTGGAGTCCAAAGGAACTTTCTGCCAGCCTCTTTCCTTTTTATAGCATTGATATTGTCGATAATTGTCCAAATCACAGATGAACTGAGGAAGAGCTGGAAGAGAGAGAGAGGGAGACCATGCTGCTGCTTGGTCAGATGTATTGTTGGCCCGGTGGCCTCGTGAGCATGAACCTAAAAGACTCAGGAGTGCTGTCCTCCTCATGTCTGTGGCATTTTCCCCCACTTGGAGTGTCAGCAGACCTCTTTGGACAGCTGTTGCCTTAGCTTAGTTGAAGGCCTTGGAGGTATTTAGTCTTCATCCTCACTAAAACAAGATAACAGAAAAATAGAGAAATTATAAATATATGCATACACATCTACATACAAAATGTCTACACATATATAAATAAATAAATACCTTTCAGGCAGCTGTGTCTCTCTGTATGAAGTTCCAGCAGTCTGCTTGAGCATGGTGAAGCGTTGAGTAAGCTAAGGATGAATGCCGAGGTGACTAAAAGAATATTATGACAGAAAAAGAGTTAGAAAAAAATAAAATATTATTACACACATCTCTGTACACATATCTACACAAATATCCACAAATAAATTCACAAATCACTTTCTCTCGCATATATACACATACATATATATACATTTATATACACACACATATATACACATATACATACACACACACATATATACACACATATACATACACACACACACACACACACACACACACACACATACATACACACACACACACACACATATATACACATATACATACACACACACATACAGACATACACACATACAGACATATACATATATATATATATATATATATATATATATATATATATATACACACACCATAGACACACAGGCACTAGGAGATTTGAACAAAATAGTCACAAAAACTGTCTATTTAAACAAAAAAACATTATATAAAATGGCTGCCAGAGCTATTAGCATTAGCTAGTTGGGACATAGCCTACCTTTCTTCCTCCGGTAAAATCAGGTTTTCCTCTTCTGATGCCTTGAGATGACATCTGTTGTGAATTGGCGCTATATAAATAAACTGAATTTGAATTGAATAGGTGGGAGCAGGCGTTTCAGCAACCCCGAGAACTACCAGCAGAGACTCAAAGATTACTCTAACATGAGTGAATGGGTCAGAGCAACACTTCAGGCATGTTTTTAATGAGGGAAATACAGGTTCTCAGGATATTAAGCGTAAGAAAGTCCATTTTGCATAATACCCCCCCTTTAATGTAACTCAGAATTATTCCCATAATCTTTAGAGATACAGTTTGTTTCTAAAATCAAACACATAATCTTAAAAGTTCCAGTCAAACTTGGAAAGCAGATGACCTGAGTCAAAATGTTTAACTTGTACAGTAAATGATTCAAAATAATATTCATGGGAAATGTATTTCTGTTTTATTTTTATTTTAGAAACATACAGTATGTAAAGAAAATGATTACTGAATTACTGCTGGTAAATGTCCCAAAGACCAGCCAATAATCCTGAAACCTTTTTGTGAAGATGGTCAGTCTTTCTCCCTGCTGTGTGTATTAGTGATTTGCGAGTCATGAACGAATCGTTCAATCCTCGAGAATCACTTTACTGACTCGTGAATCATGATTCACAATCCCAAGTGACTCATTTACTGACTCATTCCTGTTACTAATAGTAAACCAGCAGCAGATTAAAGGAAAAAATATATAAACTCATTTCCACCACTATAAAAGAAATAGTGTCCGACTCACATTCTGCTGGTGTAATAATGTATGTGTATATATATATATATATATATATATATATATATATATATATATATATGAGTGAAAATGTAAATTTTTTGCACTCTCTGGGCAACTGACTCAGTGACTCAAATGACTCAAAAAACCCGATTCATTTTGGTGAGTGACTCATTCAAACTCGATTCAGTAAAAAGAATCGAATTTACCATCACTAGTGTGTATTACATGAGCATTCTGCCTTTTAGCGTGTCAATCCCAGCATAAACCAGATGTCAGTAAAGTGGTCCCTCAGCAGGCCAGACTGATGAACACTAATGGAAGCGGTTACCTCACCACGAAAATGGAGCTCTCAGAGATGGGGCTGGAATGGTCCATTTGTACAGAGGGGAACAGGTGCTCTGATATGAATCAGGCCAACATGGAATATTTACTCTATTGGCCTGTTGAACAACATGAAGCAGCAGCAAAGACCCAAGCTTTATAAACTATAGGAGTATGTTAGGTTTGTTGTTGAATTGGAATATGCACTCAACTATGACATGATGGGCAACTTTATTATGTTTTTTTTCCCACATATTTTACCCTTTATGCTAAATCTAATTAACAAGTCAGTATATTTTCCAGACCTTTACTACACAAAGTACTTCAGTTTAAGCTAGTTCAGTTTCACTGACCAATTTAAACCACTCATATTACCATTAGGGTTTCAAGAGGCCATGACAGGTGCAACCAGTGGACAAAATTTAGACAGGGTGCAAAGACATATGGGTGTGATTTTTGACTCTGGGCTTACTTTTATACCTCACATTAAAATAATATTAATATTATTAAATTAAAATATTATTATTAAAATATTAATAAAATAGGTTTTTATCAACTAAAGAACATTGGCAGAGTCCGCCCCATTCTCTCTCGGGCCAACACGGAGAGACTGATGCATGCTTTTATCTCCAGTAAGGTTGATTACTGTAATGCCCTGCTTTCTGGTCTTCCTAAAAAAGAGTATATCCAGTTTACAACTCCTACAAAATTCAGCAGCATGTGTCCTGACGAAGACCAGGAGGCGGGAGCACATTACACCTGTCTTAAATGCATTGCGTTTTAGGATCGATTTTAAGGTTCTTTTAATGGTTTTTACGTGTCTTAATGGTCTTGGGCCTTCTTATCTCTCTGAACTGCTTTTACCATATGAACGTTCGCAATCTCTGCGCTCCTCTGGGAGCCGTCTCCTTGTCACCCCTAAAGTCAGGACACACACTCATGGTGAGGCGTCTTTCCAGTTTTATGGCCCTCACCTCTGGAACAGGCTGCTGGAGAACCTCAGGGCCGCAGAGAACATTCATGTTTTTAAGAGCAGGCTCAAGACTCACCTTTTTAGCCTAGCTTTTAACTGATTATTAGTTATTATTGTTTGTTTAATTGCTCTGCATATTTTACAAGATTATATTTTATCAGTGTTTTACTAACTAATCTTATCCCATTAATTTACTGCTTATTTTTATATTTTTATTTGTTATCTAAATCCCCAGTCCAGTGTTTCCTCTGTGGGAGCCCTCTGCCTCAGGAGCGGAGGTCGGCTGTGCCTGTGTGGGTGGTCTCCAGGTGGAGCTTGGGTGGAGATGGGGGTCTTGGTCTTGTCTCCACTGGGCGCCCTGTGTTGGTGCCTTGGGTGCTGCTGTTGATCTACCGCTGCCGGTGCAGATGGCTCCTCTGATGGCGTTTCCTTGCATGGTTCATCTGCACTCGGCCCAATGTCCTTATTCTCATCTTTTTTTTTATGAAAAATAAAACCCTCCAGTTTTATGAAATTTTTTTTTACTTGTGCAGATTTGTGCACATTTGCAGCCCTGGATAAGGGGGGAAGGAACTAAGTGTCCATGGGTTTTTGGTGAGGATCTTTTCAGAGGTTCAGGTTTGGGAAGCTAAATAATGGTAAAGTGCTGTGTTCTGATCTTTATCCACACAAACTAATCTAGATTCTTTCCAGCTCTTTTTCCATTAGTCTTTCTCAGCGCCTGTAACTGTTCATTATTTTGGACCTACAAGTATTTAGATGTATTGTGTGAATGATTAACTTTGACAGTAGCTGGATTTCTGGCCTTGTTCTGTGTTTAGCCTGTGGTTGTGTACTGTGGATAGGTTTTCAGACAAAAGGCAGTTGATCCTTACAGCTGTGATACTTCTGTGATCAGACAATGCTCAACTCTTGAATGCATGGTGGTCACTATGGTGGATGGGTATTAAAAAGCTGCTTCTTGTACATGTCTGGGTGTTGATCGAATCCTCTGTTGGTGTGCCCCAGGGCAGCGGTGGCTATAATGTAGTAGCTTGCCACCATCAGCTTGTGAATGTGTGCGTGAATGGGTGAATGACGGAATGTAGTGTAAAGCGCTTTGTGGTCCTCTGACTGAAAAAGCACTATACAAATGCAGGCCATTTACCATTTACTTGCATATAAGCCATTTAATTAGAATCAAGTGTACTCCATGCATTGTCAATTACTGTGCAGCCTCTAAGTTTACAAAAAGTATTCAAACCCCTATGACCAGCGCTCAGCCAGATACTGTAAGCCGAGCGCCTCTGGAATTTATTTTCAGTAAAATGAGAGCCTGGTACAGAAACAACTAAAGACAGATGGTAAGAGAGGTTCATTAAATACTGAAGTACCTGATGGTGTTCCTGGTCTGCAGGTGCTTCTCTGGAAGACTGTAAGGAAGAGGTATGGTTAAGAGGATGATCTGGAGAATGATGCATAAAGCAGATGATAAATAACTTTGATTGTTTGATCCTACATGGTTTCGGTGGGTTTTTTCGTCCAGTGGGAAACAGCGACTGACACCTGGCCAGGTGTCAGGTTGGCAGAAGGAAACAAAAGTGTTGTTTCTTGCTTTCCGGGAGAGGATAAGTTGCAGGCAAAGGGTGGAATGGTGAGTGTTCTCCAGATGTACGACTAACTCGAGCTGACTTTATCCAAGAAGGCATTAAGAGGAGCAATGAGGGGATCAGGAGGAAATGGGTAGAGGAAGATGAGGTAAGTGTTTAGCATGAAAGACATGAGGCAAAGAACAATGTAACTGGAACCATTTTTAACACTGAAGTGCAGAGAAAAAACTGGTAGTTCTCTGTCTCCTCTCCCTGCACTGAGCTGCAGCTTTGTAACCTGACCAACCGCAGATGGTCAGGTTACAGAGGTAACATCCCACGGGATTCAAAATACAGATTGGCTTTAAAATACATAGTTTAAACACTGAAATCTAATCGTATAAATCGTTTTTGAAACCGCCTTCTTGGTATGTCAAATTTCTAAATTAGATCCATCACTGCGGCGACCCATCCATAAAATAGAATCAATTATCTAAAGGTTATGATTTCTAATTCAGCAATGATTTAATAAAACATTACTTCCTCCAAAGAAGGTTTTTGGTCTTAAAGGCTGTTCTGCATTGTGAATTGGTGGTTTAAACACAAACCATAAGGTGCTGATTAGTTTTAAACTAATAAGAATTAGTTTAAAAGTAACTTGGCTTCATTCCCAAAAATCTTCATACAAGCCTTGGTTTTTAAGCATACATATTCAGACTGAACTGTGACATCGCAATTAATTTATTGGTTATTGTTTCTACTTCTTTGCATATTTGTCCATTTTACTGTTTTACTTTTGGTATATATTTTTACTATTTATTAATCTTTTACTTAGTAGTTTAGTTGTGTGTTAATAGCTTAGTGAATTTGTTGATTAAAGTATTTCAACTGAAAGTTGAAATCTCTTTGTGATAAACAATAAAGTTGTTTATTATTCCACATACATGTGTAGTAACTTGCTGTTCAAAGTACGCCAAGAACTTACTCCTTCATCTATTGTTTGATTATCTCAGCGTTATCCGGCGGGTAATCATAAACATTAACTGAGACTGAACTATTTGGCTATTACTATTTCCTGGATCCCAGGTGGTGCCCCAAATTTGGTCATTTTTGAAATTAAATTATCAATCCTATTAATGATTCCCCCAAGTAATTATTCATAATTATTTATACCCAAAACCTATCTATCTGTGTCACAACATTTTGGTACCCCATTGTGAGGGTATTAACGTGAGCAGCTCTGCTGCACATACAGTGACTTGCAAAAGTATTCGGCCCCCTTGAACTTTTCCACATTTTGTCACATTACAGCCAAAAACATGAATCAATTTTATTGGAATTCCACGTGCAAGACCAATACAAAGTGGTGTACACGTGAGAAGTGGAACGAAAATCATACATGATTCCAAACATTTTATACAAATAAATAACTGAAAAGTGGGGTGTGCGTAATTATTCAGCCCCCTGAGTCAATACTTTGCAGAACCACCTTTTGCTGCAATTACAGCTGCCAGTCTTTTAGGGTATGTCTCTACCAGCTTTGCACATCTAGAGACTGAATTCTTGGCCATTCTTCTTTGCAAAACAGCTCCAGCTCAGTCAGATTAGATGGACAGCGTTTGTGAACAGCAGTTTTCAGATCTTGCCACAGATTCTCGATTGGATTTAGATCTGGACTTTGACTGGGCCATTCTAACACACTCCACCGTCGCTACATGAATGCTCAGTATGAGGGATTGCTGAAGGATTGCTGTGGTTGGAAAGTCTGCATCAACGGGGCCCACCCTCACGCCAATGACTGACGCAATCTGCTGGGATTCCTTAAATAGGAAACTTTTAACTGATTGGAATGTTTGTATAAATGTATTGAAATGACTTTTTGTTAAGTGCCTTGAGATGACATCTGTTGTGAATTGGCGCTATATAAATAAACTGAATTGAAATTGAATTGAATATGTTTTGTTTTAAACCATTCCATTGTTGCCCTGGCTTTATGTTTAGGGTCATTGTCCTGCTGGAAGGTGAACCTCCGCCCCAGTCTCAAGTCTTTTGCAGACTCCAACAGGTTTTCTTCCAAGATTGCCCTGTATTTGGCTCCATCCATCTTCCTATCAACTCTGACCGGCTTCTCTGTCCCTGCTGAAGAGAAGCACCCTCAGAGCATGATGCTGCCACCACCATATTTGACAGTGGGGATGGTGTGTTCAGAGTGATGTCCAGTGTTAGTTTTCCGCCACACATAGCGTTTTGCATTTTGGCCCAAAAGTTCCATTTTGGTCTCATCTGACCAGAGCACCTTCTTCCACATGTTTGCTGTGTCCCCCACATGGCTTGTGGCAGACTGCAAACGGGACTTCTTATGGTTTTCCTTTAACAATGGCTTTCTTCTTGCCACTCTTCCACAAAGGCCAACTTTGTGCAGTGCACCACTAATAGTTGTCCTATGGACAGATTCCCCCACCTGAGCTGTAGATCTCTGCAGCTCGTCCAGAGTCACCATGGGCCTCTTGCCTGCATTTCTGATCAGCGCTCTCCTTGTTTGGCCTGTGAGTTTAGGTGGACGGCCTTGTCTTGGTAGGTTTACAGTTGTGCCATACTCCTTCCATTTCTGAATGATTGATTGAACAGCGCTCCGTGGGATGTTCAAGGCTTGGGAAATCTTTTTGTAGCCTAAGCCTGCTTTAAATTTCTCAATAACTTTATCCCTGACCTGTCTGGTGTGTTCTTTGGACTTCATGGTGTTGTTGCTCCCAACATTCTCTTAGAGAACCTCTGAGGAGTCACAGGGCAGGTGTATTTGTACCGACATTAAATTACACACAGGTGCACTCTATTTAGTCATTAGCACTCATCAGGCAATGTCAATGGGCAACTGACTGCACTCAGACCAAAGGGGGCTGAATAATTACGCACACCCCACTTTTCTGTCATTTATTTGTAAAAATTGTTTGGAATCATGTATGATTTTCGTTCCACTTCTCAGGTGTACACCACTTTGTGTTGGTCTTTCACGTGGAATTCCAATAAAATTGATTCATGTTTGTGGCTGTAATGTTACAAAATGTGGAAAAGTTCAAGGGGGCCGAATACTTTTGCAAGCCACTGTATATGGGAGTAATACTCAAAAATAGACGCCCCATTTAGATAAACAATCTTACAGCACACTTAAAGGAATAATATATTTGCCCAAATATAAGAATTATTTAACTCACATTAGTAATAATCTTGGAACATCATGTGATGGCTCTGAAATTGGACATCACTCCTCATTTATGAAAAGCATGACCTGTGACTTTCTTGAATTTCATGGTTTCAGACTTCAGAGTGGTGGAAATGAGTTTATATATTTTTTCCTTTCAGCTAAAAATATTGACTTCAAAAAAGTCTCCTTTGCTAGTAATGATCAACTCTACTACATGAGCCTAGATTCAGAGGATTTAGCTCATTTATCCTGTTTTGTGTAAGCAATAAATTGAGACTTTATTTAACTTAGGGGTTAATCAAACTGTCTGGCCCACAATTTGCTGCACATTCATAATATAATATTTGATAATTTGAGTTATCCTGGTTTGCTTAGATTTGGCCTTTTTGAATAAACTTCGAAGTTAAAAGCATACTCCGCAACTTTCACTATATTTGCTCTCTGTCGCCCTCTGCAGGCTTGTCGCGCAACATCACTGTCGTAAAATCAAATCTCTCTGTTGCTCATAAGAGGCATGTTTCAGTGGCTGCTTTCCAAATCGCTTTCCCAAACAAGCGCCGTTTCAGTTCGCAATTCGACTGTAACAATCGGGATAATTTAGAGTAAAGACCTCACAGCTAGGTATTCAGTTTGTGGGGGAGGTCGGGGTAATTGGAAAAACAGTGGGATTAGATACAGAGAACGCTAAGCGCCACATAGCAAACACCTCCCGATGCTAGAATCAGAAAAAATAAAAATAAAAAAAATAAAACGACAAAAATATAAATCACTAGCTTGACAAAACCAAAAGAAAAAAGTTTGACTTATATACTGAAATACAGCGACTATGCCGGAGTTTGCAGCTTTATCTACAGAACCGAGTCTTACACGTTAGCATCACATTAGCCTCTAGATGGCTAACGGAGATAAACCCGGTTGTGTAATTCACATTACTACTGCAAGGCATACCGTGCAAACTATGTTCATCCACCTCCACACATTGAATAAATAGCTTTCTCAGGACTGTATAACAACATCATGCCAGACCAAACACTATAACCCCAGTGAAATCATTGATTACTTACCTATCCATTAGCAGCACAGCTAACTCGCCATCCGTAGTTGGTTCTAAAAGAACTTTCCAACGAGGAAAAGCCGGCCCAATATTTACTCTGGTATTTGCTCTCTCTCTCTATCACGTTCTCTTTTTCTTTTTCTAGCTTCTTCTGATATGGGATTTCTCGGTCTCTTTGGTGGATCAGCCATCTCTACAGTCTTAACAGCGAGGCTGTATGACTCTGCTGTAAAGCAGAACTCAGTCGGTACTTCCAGCGGCGGGTCGCCGCTCAAAAGTTCTATAGTGCAGAAAAAAGCCAAGGACCCCTGTAAGGTGGTGATAACTCTAAAAATGAACATAATAGATGATAAAATTCCACCATAACTTTTGAAAAAAACATTATATTAAGGTGTAAAAGTTGCGGAGTATGCCTTTAATATCCCAGTTAAAATTCTCAGACAGTTTGGTTTATGATATGGCAAAATGTATTCTGAAACGTAAGGCAAATTAATTAGTATAACAACCTTTCACCAACAAGGCAATTCAGGGTGCTTTGGATGATTATAGGGGAAAATAAAAGCAGCAATAAAAGAACAATGAAAACATACAACACAATATCGGAAACATGAAGAACATAAAAACATACTACTGTTATGACATTCCAACTATTATTAATCAAGTAATCAAAGGCAGCTCTAAACAAATGGGTTTTTGGCTTTGATATAAAGGAACTCGGTGTTTCAGCAGCTTTGCAGTCATCTGGAAGTTTGTTCCAGATAAAAGGAGCATCGAAACTGAAAGCTGCTTCTCCGTGTTTGGTTCTGATTCTAGGGATGCTGAATAGACTGCAATTACAGGATGAAGCATGACATGTATACACCTTGGATTCTTTACACGCATATGCTCCCATCTGTACACACACACCAAGCAGAAATTCTTAGCCAATTTATTTTACAAGGTTGCAAAACTGAATTCACAACTACACAGTCTGATTTACAAAAACAAAATATTTATGAAGGGAGTTTGTACCCTAAATACATGTGTGTGCTTAGATGTTTCCACATGGCCAGGGATCAAGCAAGGCAATGATGCATTCAGGAGCATAAAAAAAACTAAGCTAAGTTTGCAAAAGAAATTTACAACAGGATTAGCGATAGTTTAATTTTAATATATACATTTAATATCGGAATCTTAGTGTATGAGGCATGAGTCATTATATGTACAGTCCTCCCAGGCTGATCAGATTTTCTCCAATCAAATCTTTTTGCTTTGGGGAAACATTTACTTTATTTATTTTGTGTTCCCTATTATGGGACAACACTCAATAAACTTATAAAGAATATGAGTTTAACTACCTAAATTATTTTGTATTTCAGTAAATTACAGTTTTTTACGATTGTTTACACACTGAAATTAAAATGTCCAGACGATTTGCAAACTTCTACTCCAATGAGCAAAACACCTCCACAGATTTGCACATTACACACAATGTTGTCATTTTACACACAGTGATTTATAAATGATTTATAAGTGATTTATAAATCTCAACACAGATTTTCACACCTTAGACACAGATAAGGATTGTGAGGTTATTTCCTTGTCCTTACAAAGCCCGGATTGCCAATGACCACCCTAATGAACAAATCGCATAATCACATCCACCAGGTGTTGAAGCACACATGTGCTACTTTAAAAACGCAGCACTCAGGTGTGCTATAAAAGGTAGCAGGTGAGTTCACTTGTCTTCAACAGAAATGGAAGGAGCTAGAAGAAAAAGAAGAGTGAGATTGAGAGGGGGAGTTCAGAGAGGAGCTGAAGGAGGTAGAGGAGATGCCTAGTTAAGGATGAGGTAGAGAAGGACTTGAAGAGTTGATAGAACCTGAACAAAGAAGAGGAGGACCAAATTTGACTTAAGAAATCCGTGCAACACTTATTGACCATGTTATCAACCATGGGCGGACACTGATGGAAGCTGGACAAAGAGTTCAACCAAATCTCAGCAGAAATACTGTTGCGTCAATAATTCAGATATTTCATCGAGAATACATGTAAGCTAACCACACAGTACATTGAAACTGAAGCCTGCTGTACTTATCATCTATATTGTTTACTGTGACATTTGACAGTAGGGTCCATGTGTATTTTTTAATAATTTTTTTTTTTACATAGGATTGAGGGTCGAGGACACCAAGGTGGAAGGGGCCTTATGTTCACTCCTGTACAAGAGTGCCGGGGTGAACATGGTTTTGACCAATAACTGTATCAGGCTGTGAGAAATCCAAGCCAATATCATCAATGATGACCATATTTTCAATAACATCCAACGAATCTCTCTGTCAGTATTAGGTTGAATCCTCAAGAAAAATCAAATATACATGAAGCAACTGTATCAGGTACCATTTGACAGAAATTCAGAGAGAGTGAAACATCTTCGCAATGAGTATGTGGAGGTATGTATTGTTCATCTTACTGTGGTGTGGTATTGTGGACTGCTCATAATGTTCTGGCACAAAAAATAGCATACCATTGTCTTTTACTGTGTTTTAGAGAGTCTTGCAAATGGATGGTGCAGAAATTCAACATGAATGTATATATGTGGATGAGGCTGGATTGAACCTTGCGAAAACGAGAAGAAGAGGGAGATATGTAGTTGGACACAGGGCAATCAACAATATGCCAGGGCAGCGAGGGAGTAACATCACCCCTTAAGCTGCTATTACACAAAATGTGGTCCTCCACCACCTTGCAAATCTGTGACCCTATAATGCAAATCTAATGCTTGCATTTCTTGACCAATTGCATGAGATTGTCACAGCATTAAACCAAATGGACCAGATGTTGTTGTTTGGGGAAATGTCTCATTCCATCGGGCTCCTCTGGTCCAGAATTGGTTCCATGATCACCCTGAATTTGAAGTCTTGTACCTTCCCCCATACTCCCCTCTTCCTGAATCCAATAGACCTGTGGCTTCATGACCGTTTGCCCCTCATTCAGGCCATGGAGCAGGCCTGTGATCATATTGAAGCAGCGTCTGTGCAGGGTTGGATTCGTCACACAAAGCAATTCTTCCAACGGTGCCTTGCCAGTGAACAAATGAAATCTTATGGCCTGATCCAGCCAGACAGAGAGATGATGAATAGTTACAGTATTCTTGTTGCTTTTATAGTAGTTTTTCTTCAGAGTCAAAGTGTATGTACTTCACCTATAATTTTTTATTTGTCAACAGATTTTATTTGTTTTATACATTTCATTGTTGGTTGATTACTGGTTGGTTGATTATGGTAAGACATACTGTAAGTATTGATATAAATATTTGAAATATATCATATCAGTGTTGTGCAGTGATTGGTAAGTTAATAGTAGGCCTATTTGTGTACATTCTCCCTATATCTCAAACTAGTCATGAAGAGTCATGGGTTTGTCACTATTTTCTTTTTTCATCTAAATCATCCCTTACATAACAATGTTTGGCCAAAAATCTAGCACATGCTATTATCTAAAATTATTTTTTTTTACAAATATGTTTTTATTTATCACAGCAGTGTGAAACTGGCTACAATAGTGTCTGATCATTGAGGACTGTGTTGGTTAAAGGAAAACTAGTAGGATTTTCACAAATATATGAATATGTTTTGACTGAAGTGTGTCACTTTGCGAACGATCTAGGAATTATGCAAACTGAGTGTGGTGTTTAGGCAATTGTGATTATATATTTTAAAAAATGAACCCGGTTTTCAAAATTGTGTGTAAACAGTTGAAAAAAAACTGTAATACAACTATTAAGAGTAATGTATGCTTTATGGGTAGAGTCCTTGGGGGCAAACAAACTAAGTACCTTTCCTGGTGTTTGGATCTCAAGCTCTTGCATTTTTTATGTGTTTCTTTCTGTTTTTATGGCTGTGTTTGTCAGCATCTGTGTGTGTGTGAGTGTGTGTGTGTGCGTGTGTGTAGGTGTGTGTGTATGTATGTGTGCGTGTGTGTCTGTATGAACATAGAAAGAAGGGTAGCTGGCTTTGTGGATTGGGGCTGACAAATGTAGTGTGGAAAGAGCTGCAGTCAGTGCTGTGGAGTCAATGACCCCTGAGCCAATGGGAAAAGCTACGACAGAAAACTCCACCAAATACCTTAGCATTCACTGAGCACTGCTGGAGGCTGCTGCTGCTCAACACTTTACTCATCCTGCCGGGGGCGGAAATCCCATTTCATTTTGGGGGGGGGGGGGTAAATAAACAGTAAAATCTCAGAGATTAATTTTGGGGGGGGGGGCATGAAATAAATTTAGTTCTCTCCTGCTTCTTTGCAACTTGGCTTGCAGGGTGGGCCTTCAGCAAGTTAAATAATGTTATGGAATGTTACATAGTATCTATAGCATTGCTCTTTATTAGTCCATATTCTACCTGTATACAGGTTTTTCTATTTCTCTATGTACAACCAGCAATATCAACAAAGGTATTAGGTGGAAGCCGGCATTGATGCACCTTTATGACCGCATCTAACAAAAATCTTTTGCACCCTTCTCTATTTTCCACTATTGTCCATCAAAGTAACTTCCAAAACTATTGATGAAATTCTTTCAAGAATAATCCAACATCAAACATGTCCTGAAATATCATGGTTACTTTTACTAGCAGAGCAACAACTGTATAGTGCAGATGTTGACAGATGTTAAACCTAAAGGTACAATACTTCCACATCTCTTTAATCTTTTCACAATAAAGAGAGAATACACTATCTAAATAAATAAAATGTCAAAATGAAATGTAACTAAGTCACATTTATCCTGTCAACAACTTTTTCATCAACATGACATTAAATCTGAAAAGTTATCTGTATAGTGTAGTAGAATAATCCTGGAGTGACCAGGGAACATGAAGTGAAAGCTGATTTTATCTTGTAGCCTGTCACTGAATGACCTGCTGTAATCAGCAGGAACACAATAAGATATTCAGACCTGCTGCATCGGTCACAACTTGGTGAAACATTGAAAACTCTACTAAATGAATATCTGTCAACTTTACAACTTAAAATCAACTTCTGCTTTTGTTTGCTTCTCATTGTGCAGTCAGAGGCTGCAGTACACAATCCTGCATTTTAACCGAATGGCTGAAAAAAAATCCACAAGTCATAATTCATTTTTATATGTCTATTGTTAAAATGGTAACATATTAAAAAGTTTTTTTTAAAGTTTTAATTTTAATTAATATTCAATCCAAACGAGCTGAACAGAGAATTATCATCGTGCTATCACACATCAAGCTGTTGAATCCATGTAATTTAGTTTTCCAAAAAGACAAACATCACTGATTTTGGCACCAGGAACTACATAGAAACAATGGAAACACAACTTTTCACAACAACCAAGGTTTGCATGGACCTGAAATCCCCAGAGGTTATTATCATGAAGTTTTGGGCTTTTGTCTGGGACTGATCATCACTCACTGATGACTTCTCTCGGGGGGTTGATGATTTTCTGGAGCCTGAATCTGCACTCCACTGCAACACTGGAGACTGAATCACAAGCGCCACTTGTGGCTTTGAAACCAGGGAACATTTCTGCAATGCAAGGGGTCAGAAGTCAGAAAGACTCTCTGAACAAGCCTGTTTCCTGACCCTGAACTATTGCTTCAGCAGGAGGAAATCCCGGATCACGCGCCGCTGTGGCGCAGGTGTTTGGCACACATCGCGGTCTTTGGAACGCTCCAAAACCTCCGTAGCTCTTCAACGCAATGTCAGCTCACGGATAGCGAGATGTCATGAGATGATGCTCAGATGCTCTCACCGGAATCTCTTTTTTAAATTATTGATGTGTCTGTGCCTCTGCACCAAGTGGTCAGGGATATGAATACTAATCTATCAAAATGACAGACAGCCTTCAAATAGGGTGACCATATTTTAATTTCCAAAAAAGAGGACATCTGGCACAGTACTGAAACACTTTCAGGATTTGGTCAAGACTTTTGATTTTAACATATTTAAAGTTTGCATTCTCAATGTGGTTAGAAAAGATTAGCTAAATAACAAATTTCAAAAAGGCTTTCACAAGTAGAAAAATGATTTTATAAATTATAATAGAAATAATTTCGCTTCTGAATTAAATCAATTCAATTCAGTTTATTTATATAGCACCGATTCACAACAGATGTCATCTCAAGGCACTTAACAAAAAGTCATTTCAATACATTTATACAAACATTCCAATCAGTTAAAAAGTTTCCTATTTAAGGAATCCCAGGAGATTGCGTCAGTCATTGGCGTGAGGTTGGGCCCCGTTGATGCAGACTTTCCAACCACAGCAATCCTTCAGCAATCCCTCATACTGAGCAAGCATGTAGCGACGGTGGAGAGGAAAAACTCCCCTTTAACAGGGAGAAACTTCCAACAGAACCAGGCTCAGTAGGCGCGGCCATCTGCCACGACCGTCTGGGGGTTTGAGAAGACAGAGCAGAGACACAGAAGGAACAGAAGATCTGATATAAGAGTATTTTCTATGTTACAGAAAGTAAAAAGTTGATAAAAGGACACAGTGGATGTTCAGTTACTGGGAGCATCATCCCAGTCGATGCCCCCTGTCCAACAGGGCATTGCAGCCAAGCAGGATACCAGACCAGGTATATCTTCTATGGAGAGAAAAACACTGAGAGAACACAAAGTTAACAGTCGAAATAACAGAATCTACTGTAATACAACTGGAGAGTCGTAGGAGAAAAGGAAGTAGCAGAGTGAAGAAAATTGGTAAGTCTGTCCTCCAGCAGTCTAGCCTATAGCAGCATAACTACAGAGATAGCTCAGGATGACCTTAGCCACTCTAACTATAAGCTTTATCAAAAAGGAAAGTTTTAAGCCTGGCCTTAAAAGTAAACAGAGTGTCTGCCTCACGGACTAAAGCTGGGAGATGGTTCCACAGGAGAGGAGCCTGATAACTAAAATATCTGCCTCCCATTCTACTTTTAGAAATCCTAGGAACTACAAGTAAACCTGCAGTCTGAGAGCAAAGTGCTGTGTTGGGAACATATGAAACAATTTGATCTCTGATATATGATGGAGCTTGATTATTAAGGGCTTTGTATGTAAGAAGAATGATCTTAAATTCTATTCTGGATTGAACAGGGAGCCAATGAAGGGAAGCTAAAACAGGAGAAATGTGATCTCTCTTTTTAGTTGAAAGAAAGGGTCATCCATGTTTTTATGTCTTCCAGACATGCCTGTAATCTACCTAACTGACTGGGTTCACCAGGATTTATGGATAAATATAGTTGTGTATCATCTGCATAACTGTGGAAATTTATCCCATGCTGTCTAATGATTCTACCAATTGGAAGCATATATATGGTGAAAATAATTGGTCCAAGCACAGAACCCTGTGGAACTCCACAAGTAACCCTTGAGAGTGAAGAAGATTGATCATTTAGATGAACAAACTGGAATCTATCAGATAAATATGATTTAAACCAGCCTAGTGCTGTTCTTTTGATCCCTGCAACATGTTCAAGCCTTTCTAAGAGAATATTATGATTGACTGTGTCAAAAGCAGCACTGAGATTTAACAAAACCTGAACAGACACCAGTCCATTATCTGAGGCCATGAGAATATCATTAGTAACCTTCACCAGTGCTGTTTCAGTGCTATGATGAGCTCTAAAGCCTGAGTGAAACTCTTCAAACAGCTCGTTACTGTTTAGATGCTCACAGACTTGATTAGCAACAATTTTCTTAAGGACTTTGGATAAGAAAGGAAGGTTAGATATAGGTCTGTAATTCACTAAGTCATCTTGATCAAGGGAAGGTTTCTTGAGTAAAGGTTTAATTAGAGCTATTTCAAATTCTTGTGGTACGTATCCGTTTACTAAGGATAGATTCATCATATCCAAAATGGGGCCAGGAACCAAATGGAACACTTCCTGAAATAATTTGGTTGGGATTGGGTCCAACATACAAGTTGAAGGTTTAGATGAGGCTAATATTTGTGATAATTCCAAAAGCTCGACTGAATCAAAACAGCCTAAGCACAAATTAGGTTCTACAGTTCTTTCCGATGCTGCGTTATTGACTAAAGAAGAAAATTACAAAAGTTACCAGCAACAATAATGGTTTACTTTTTAAATTGCACTGGACAAAAACCGAAGAAAAATCTGAAATAATCTTTTGAGAAAACAAGTATTATTTTTCTTTAACTGTAACAAAAGTAAACAGCTGCAGACTGAAAAACACAATAAAAAGTGCTAACTCTGTTTAGTTTGCATCTTCATCCTCCACAGTCAGTTTATAGATGAATTCTCACTTTCCTCAGCCTTTTTATAGTTTTTGTCTCCATGTGATATACGGGATATTTCCTAAAAAAAACCTCTCAAATACTGAAAATATTCAGTTAATGCGACCCCAGGAGCTGGTGTTTTAAGGAAAAAAAACTGTTGTGCTTGTTTTTTTAAATCATTCTCAGCAGTTAACTTTAATCTGCTACTCATCTGAAAAACCGAGCTGCACTGTTTGTTTTACACCCCACTGAGAGAGAGCTCTCCTTCGGAGGAGCAATGTGCCTCAGAGAGGAGGTTGGTGAGGACAAATGTACAGAACGGAGCTGCCTTCGGTGATTTGTTGATGTGGTTTGCTTTTCAGGGCCGTGGCCACCATTAAAATGTGCTAACTTTAACGCTAACTTATGCTAACAGAGCATTAACCATATCGATATAAACAATCTCTTGTTGAATTACACAGATATTTTTCAAAATCTCAAGATATTGTCCGGCATTTGGTGGCAATGTTCCAACTTTATGGCACATCTAACAGACATAGTTGAGTTTAGAGAACAAGTGGTGAGATCACACATAGCTTGGTTCACCCATGCCCCCTCCCCTCGTCCCTCCCTCTTTTCGCCTATGCATCCTGCTATCACTCTGTGCAGCTGGCACACCTTAGCTTAGTTTTGTAGCTGTTTAAAAACCATAATATTCAAACATCTCATTTGTAAAAGTCTGTGATTTCTCAATTTTCTACATTACAATACTGAGCATTATTCTTTCTCATTCTCTGTTCTCATGTATTATTTTGCATCAGGACTTTCCTGAAGATTCTAAGGTGGTCTCAAGTATTAGCTCATCGGACTCCCTAAGGGTCCTTCCAACTTTTTGTAACACTGTTGTCAAGTTTGTTTCAGTTGAGTCATATTAGTTGAAAGAAGTGTGTTTTCGCTGCAATCAGAAATATGCTACATGGACTGTTAGGGACTTTTGGCACCTCAGAGAACTGCTTTCAAAGCCATATGTGTTGTGCAAAGACAGAGTGGTTCTATGCCACACTATGCTGAGCAACGCGAACGGTTCTTTGCTGAACCAACAATCTTGTGCATTTTTCTAAGAAAAATCATACACGCTCTGGATACGTAACACTATGGAATTACAGGAGTCAATTTAGACTACATTATGACAAAGCACCTCTGTACGGCGCAAGGACATAACGCAGCACCTGCAAGAGACACCTACTTCCGTAAACAAAAATTCAATTCAATTCAATTCAGTTTATTTATATAGCGCCAATTCACAACAGATGTCATCTCAAGGCACTTAACAAGAAGTCATTTCAATACATTTATACAAACATTCCAGTCAGTTAAAAAGTTTCCTATTTAAGGAATCCCAGCAGATTGCGTCAGTCATTGTGTAAGTAGCACTGAGTTTTTACTGCCATAAGAGTACAGGATAAGTCTAAGGCAAGAAAATATTTCTTGCTTGTGTAGCAAAGGGTTGCGAAAACAAGCCAAAGACATACAGCAACACGATGTTTCACAGAGATCCATCTAATGTGGAACAAAGAAGACAACGGCTTGCTGCCCTAGGAATTCCTTCAACAACACCCATGGAGAAAATTAATTACTATCTGGTTTGCGAAAAGCATTTCACACCAGAGGACTACAAAGAAAAAAAATGCAATATTCTACCAGAAAGCTGGTGCTGCGTCTGAAGAATACGGCAGTCCCATCCATTTATTGTAGAGATACTGAATGAAGTGCATCATCAATGGCTGAAAGTAAAGTTCCATTTACTCTAATTCCTTGGGTGTTGCTGGGCTATTATAAATGACCATAATTGTCTGCCTGACATTATCACCTCAAGGTTTACTGTATAACATTAACAACATTTCACCCTAATGACTGTAAACTGCATGTTTTGTAGAGTAAATCACTTTTAGGAGTCTTTTGCGGCCACTGCGTCGTGTCCTTGCGCCTTGCAGCAGCGGCAACTAATATGGGGAATATAGCAACAGACTAAATTTCACTTTAGGGTGGATTATCCCTTTAATGCCTGAAGAACTTGCTTCAACTCTCAACAAACTCTGCCAAAATTAGATGTGATTTGGAGATGTGCTGATTTCCCGCCTGCCCTTAGCCCTACTCTAGCAGATGCAGTGCATACAGTGGAACCCCCACTGAAAATGATTATTTTTGCTGCTGAAGGCTTCCTCCTGTTAGAGGGGAGTTTATCCTCTCCACTGTCACTACATACATGCTCAATACGAGGGATTGCTGTGAAGTCAACAACACAATGCAAGCAATTGTCTACTGTTGATACATGTTCATCTAGGGAGAGTAAATGCTGCAAGTCCGAGACTTGATCCAATCTGCTGGGTTTCCTTAGATAGAAAACTTTTTTAACCAATTTGAATAATAAACTGAACTTGACGACACTGCTGCTCTCAAAGTCTTAAGGGAAGTTTACCGACGTTCCGATAGTTTGGGGATCATGGACTAGTTTGACAGGTCAGTGATAACTGAGCTTTAGCTTCCTCACAGACAATGTGTCTTTTTTTCAACCTAATAGAATCCATCTCTGTCTTCCACACTGCAGGTTTTCAACCCACCCCCCAACTCCACCACGACATCACAAAGCCACCACCATGCTGTCCTGTAGACATGGTGTTCTTTTCAGCATGTGCTCCTAACTTCCTCTACCAGACATACTGAGGCTAGACCAGGGCCCTCATTTATGAACTGCACTTACACACAGATCTGTGTGTATTTCGTGCGTAGGAACAATTTTATGCATTGTCTGGTATTTACCATCTTGTACTAGTGCGTAGAAATGTTCCTAAATATAAGAACAGCTCTGATCGGCGTATGCACAGCATCTAATAGTAGAACAGAGGAACTGCAACACTGAAACAGTTTTGCTTTGATGGAATATTTATCCCATTAGTTTATCACCTCCGCCAAGGAACTCATGTTGGTGTCTGTCTGTCTTTCAGCAAAATAACTCAAAAAGTTATGAACGGATTTGGATCAAGCTTTCAAGAAATGTTAGAAATCCGTCAAGGAGTAAATGACTAAAGTTTGGGGGTGATCATGCATGGAGATCCTGTGAATCGCAATATGGAAGTGGTGGGGGATGTGAGGTGAAGCAGGTTGTCACTGTCTCCATGCATACTGATGCTAGCCAAAGCAGGGTCTCCAATAACACTGCCCACACACGTGTCAAATCTGGTGATCTGAGCACCCCCAGTAGAAGATCTGACCCAGCTGTGTGCTGTGGGACGTTTTATTATATTCAGTTTTATATTGAACCATTTTTTTATTTTATTTCTGACAGGAATCTCTCCACTGTCCCGACCACACTTACTGCCTCTGTCACTTTCTCCCAGGCAGTGTTCTGTTTTTATTGATTATCCCTGAGCTGATAGAACAAAACAGCAATGTTCAGGACAAATTTAATTGATTTAATTTGTTCAGAGAAGTTAAGTATTTCCACAGAAGTCAATAACAGCAAATGAAACAATTCTTTGCCAGATTGTTTTTATTATTTCTGCAGTAGGAATAGAACTGCTGTGTACTGGAGGGGGAGAGGGACATGAAGCAGAGGACCTGCTGATAATAAAGGGCAAAAACTATTGGTGTTAAATGAATCCTCATTAACTATGGCAATTTTCAAAAAGTATGATCATGCGTAGACTGGCTAGCACACACTTGATAAATCTGGCTTTTGACTGTTTGTAAAAACATTCTAAATTTCATTCGAAAGATAGAATATAGGACAGTTTCTACGAACATTTGATAAATGAGGCCCTCATCAGCAAATATGAGCTCTTCTGAAGAGGTCATTTTGATTTGGCAGTAGTGAATGAAAATAGGTTTTAGAAATGAATTTGGATAGAGTCCCTAATTTTAATTAATTGTATTTATTCAAATGGTTCTTCTTGAATTTCTTGATAATAAACACATATTTGTGTTTACACACCTAATTTGCAGTGAGGGTGAATATTTTTTGCTGCAACCTGGTTCTTTCTTTCTTTCTTTCTTTCTTTCTTTCTCTCTTTCTTTCTTTCTTTCTTTCTTTCTGTCTGTCTGTCTGTCTGTCTGTCTGTCTGTCTGTCTGTCTGTCTGTCTGTCTGTCTGTCTGTCTGTCTGTCTGTCTGTCTGTCTATCTATCTATCTATCTATCTATCTATCTATCTATCTATCTATCTATCTACAGGGAATATGTTTGAAACCAAAAACATAAAAATGTACTTATACTTTTCTTTTTATGATTCTAAATAAATATAGGCAGCAAGGGGTCAGTCAGTATCACTATGCTCCTAGCTAGTTAGTCCTCACTTTTGCTTCTGCAACTCTATTTTTGGGCACACAAGCAGAAGGACCATGCCCATGACGTGTATCTACTCATACCATAAGGTCATCTTTCAGGTGTACTATAAGGATTATTTTATAATTTGATTAGTTCATAATTCCGTTAAAATTTTAACAATTATTCTTTTTGAAACTGAGTATTTATGCACCCAGGGTGATCATGTGTTTATAACTATTTTTATATTATTCAGATCTCCTTATAAAGATTATATGTAATCAACTCTGCATGTCACAAAATGCAATTTGCATATTATATAAAGAAATTATTTTGTAAAATCTAAGAAAAAGGGTAGTGAAGCACAAAAGAACATGTAATCATCTTCTTTTCATCCTTTTAGAGCTGGAGGATGTCAAACAAAGGAGACGGAGAGACATGGATGGGAATGTTTTGCATCATGCTGCTGGATCCGTTGTCCCCTGCAGGCCAACTAAAGAGGCAGAGGGATTACTCCTTTAAACCTCACAAACACAGAACTACACATTACATATTCAGCAGGTGAGGTCCCGCCATGCCATTGTAATGCAGTACTGTGTTTCCTAGAACCATAATTAAACTTTTGTTTTTCACGCTGCTTTAGCTTTGTATCAGATTAAGACTCTGCTATTGGGTTTGTGTTCAGAGGTTACAAAAAGCAAATATCTTACCTGAAGCAGATAATTCTCTTACGGTCTGTGAGAATGGAAATAAGAGATTATTTTGTTGTAGGAAAATTGCTGCAGGGTAAAATTTCCTGTGAAACTTCACAAATAACTTTACCTGCACTTTGACGTCACACTCGAGAAGGACTTGATCAACCCAGGTCAGTGTCTACATTGTGGTTGTAGTGAGAACTGTTCTATATCATCCTGTCATCTTGGTATCACTTTTATATGTATTTGTCCCTAAATGTTTGAGCAGTATCTGTGCACTGCTACCAATGTGCCAGTTTATCCTTAACAGCAACTAGCTCTAAATTCAGTTCAACAAGGTTAAAATGAATTGATTCGCGCTTATAGTTCACCACTTAAACCTTCCGAACAAAGTTCACAGCTGAACCATCAACTAGTCCTTGTTCAGTCAAAAATCTTTTCTAACGGTTTAGTATTCATTGTGTAGGTCATGATGACACTTACCAATCAACATACTAAATGTGTCATCTCCTAGCACTTGTAAACCACTTCACATGTGTTTTATTTTCTTCTGTTGTCTTTCCTCACACAAATGTTTTCTAAATTCTTACACTGCCGCCCTTATTCACATATTTCAATGCTTTTCTCAGAGAAAAGCTGTCACATTTCAAATAACCTCTGTTTGTAATGAGTCACGTTTAAACCTCTTATTTCCACCACATCAATACAGACAGGATTTGGCAGGAGTTTTTTGTTTTGCCCTTCTAAACTGCTGCTGTGAAAGTGGAAGTTGTCTGGGAAACAGGCAGGAAAAACTCAAAATGAACTTTTTTTGATCATTCTAGTAATAATAGTAATAATGCATCTTATTTATAGAGCGCTTCTCTAGAAACTAAAATACGCTGTACAAAAGTCAAGATAAAACAGGCAGATAAAACAGACAAACAGTTTTGAAAAGACGATCCATAAGTTTTGAAGTTGTAGAGGTCAGAGCAGATGCAGATGGGTTGTTGGAGTGAGTTCTAGAGGGTGGGGGCAGCAATGGAGAAATCTCTGTCTCTACAAGTTCGGAGCTTGGTCCGACAGAGGAGGAAGATGAGGTTGGAATCGGAGGAGTGGAGGGAGTGGGATGGGGTGTGGTGTGGTGGTGGAGCAGGTCAGAAAGGTAGTAAGGGACCAGGTTATGAAAGACTTTGAATGTGATGAGAAGGAGTGGATGTATTAAAGGACAGGGCTGATGTGGTCATGGGAGCAGGTGTGGGTTAGGAGATGGACACCAGAATTCTGCATGTATTGAAGTTTGGTGAAGGTTTTGAATGGATTACCATACAAGATGCTAATTGCAGTAGTCAATTCATGGTGTAATAAATGCGTGAATAAGTGTTTCAGCAGCAGAGAAAGAAAGTGAAGGTCGAAGTTTGACAATGTTTTTATATGGAAAAATGCAGGTGGCCTAAATAATTTTATGATTATGGTCATATGAGATTTAAAACAACACAATGTTGAAATTTGAACTATAGAAAAATAATGCACTTCTGTTATTTGGCTAGTATATGCATGTAACAACTGAGCTTAGACTCACAATTTTCAGTGGCTTGCAAAAGTATTCGGCCCCCTTGAACTTTTCCACATTTTGTCACAATACAGCCACAAACATGAATCAATTTTATTGGAGTTCCATGTGAAAGACCAATACAAAGTGGTGTACACATGAGAAGTGGAATGAAAATCATACATGATTCCAAACATTTTTTACAAATAAATAACTGAAAAGTGGGGTGTGACATTGCCTGATGAGTGTTAATGACTAAATAGAGTGCACCTGTGTGTAATCTAATGTCAGTACAAATACAGCTGCCCTGTGACGGCCTCAGAGGTTGTCTAAGAGAATGTTGGGAGCAACAACACCATGAAGTCCAAAGAACACACCAGACAGGTCAGGGATAAAGTTATTGAGAAATTTAAAGCAGGCTTAGGCTACAAAAAGATTTCCCAAGCCTTGAACATCCCACGGAGCGCTGTTCAAGCGATCATTCAGAAATGGAAGGAGTATGGCACAACTGTAAACCTACCAAGACAAGGCCGTCCACCTAAACTCACAGGCCAAACAAGGAGAGCGCTGATCAGAAATGCAGCCAAGAGGCCCATGGTGACTCTGGACGAGCTGCAGAGATCTACAGCTCAGGTGGGGGAATCTGTCCATAGGACAACTATTAGTGGTGCACTGCACAAAGTTGGCCTTTATGGAAGAGTGGCAAGAAGAAAGTCATTGTTAAAAGAAAACCATAAGAAGTCCCGTTTGCAGTTTGCCACAAGCCATGTGGGGGACACAGCAAACATGTGGAAGAAGGTGCTCTGGTCAGATGAGACCAAAATGGATATTTTGGCCAAAATGCAAAACGCTATGTGTGGCGGAAAACTAACACTGGACATCACTCTGAACACACCATCCCCACTGTCAAATATGGTGGTGGCAGCATCATGCTCTGGGGGTGCTTCTCTTCAGCAGGGACAGGGAAGCCGGTCAGAGTTTATGGGAAGATGGATGGAGCCAAATACAGGGCAATCTTGGAAGAAAACCTCTTGGAGTCTGCAAAAGACTTGAGACTGGGGCGGAGGTTCACCTTCCAGCAGGACAACGACCCTAAACATGAAGCCAGGGCAACAATGGAATGGTTTAAAACAAAACATATCCATGTGTTAGAATGGCCCAGTCAAAGTCCAGATCTAAATCCAATCGAGAATCTGTGGCAAGATCTGAAAGCTGCTGTTCACAAACGCTGTCCATCTTATCTGACTGAGCTGGAGCTGTTTTCCAAAGAAGAATGGGCAAGAATTTCAGTCTCTAGATGTGCAAAGCTGGTAGAGACATACCCTAAAAGACTGGCAGCTGGAAGTGCAGCAAAAGGTGGTTCTACAAAGTATTGACTCAGGGGGCTGAATAATTATGCACACCCCACTTTTCAGTTATTTTTTTTAAAAAACATTTTGGAATCATGTATGATTTTCATTCCACTTCTCATGTGTACACCACTTTGTGTTGGTCTTTCACGTGGAATTGCAATACAATTGATTCATGTTTGTAGCTGTAATGTGACAAAATGTGGAAAAGTTCAAGGGGGCCGAATACTTTTGCAAGCCACTGTAACCCCAGATTTCCTGTGCATGCAAACTAAGCCCACCTCTGTGTTGTGTGTATCTTGTAAGAAAGCAACCCATAGTGACTGAAGCGGTGAACATTTTTTTTAGGGTAAAAGCCATGTGATAAGCATAAAAACCCCATGTCTTAATAACAGTCTTACTTCTTTCTTAACCTCATGTTCATGGAAGGAAAAGTGTTTTTCACTAACTGCTCTGGGAATATGCAGTTACTTTTTTTCCATCTCTTTGCAGATAGATCCATCTGCTCTCCTTATGTAAAACAAAGACACAGCATTTAAAAGAGAGATTAAAACAAACAGAATGAATGCGCTACCTCCGGAGCAGAGCGTCACATCTATGATTAAGTTACAAAAGGAATCCCTCTTCTTTGAAGATTTAGAGATACCCTTCCCTCCAGTAATCTGTTGGCTGGGGCCATAAAGCGAATATATTGTAGCTCTTCCAAGGGAAGTCACCCTTTGAAAATCCCCATTCATCTCATGTTTAGCAGAAAGAAGCTTTGTTGTAGATAAGAGTTTCACATAGTCAAACCAAAATTATTCTACTATACTGTAAGCAGAAAGAATCACAGCTTCACATCCAGTAGGTTCATTTTTAACAGCGTCCTCCTTACAATCGAGCAGACAACATAACACGAGTATTGTTGGAGGTAGAGCAAGAAAAGAAGCTGTGTTGTTGCAGTTGAACCTCAGTGCACCCCCAGTATTCTGGTGCGTTAGGAATCAAAGCCATCAGGGAATAACTACAATCTGCGAATACTTTAGAACCCCTCTAAAAGTGCTTCTAACTGCCTATTTTAATATTTCAAGCACCAAATATACTTCAATGAGCTTTAATATGCACAGTGGAAACTTCTTAGCAGTACTGCAGAAGCAAACATTTACAGCTCTCTTTATTTCCGCTCCTGGGGGTACAGCCAATCAGCGTCAATGAAATAAAAAGGTGCTCCGTGATTGGCTGCTTTGCAAATGCTAGCCAGTAGCATGTCAAGTAGCATTGTGTCTTGGTATTTCAGCTATCCAAGCTCCATTTTGTTTTGAGCATTTTATGTAAGCTTTAAAAAAAAAAAAAATCCCCAAAATTTATAGTTATATTAAACAGAAAAATCTGCCTATAGATGAATCTGCGAATAGCTGGGGGTCCAATCTACTTAGAAAATTCACGTTTGAATCAAGCTAATACTGATGAATCTTATAAAGAAAATGTTACCAGCGATATATTATTAATACAACATTTTAAAAAGCATAGGCCTACTTTAGTGACTAATGTAGTGGGCTAGATGCTAATGCTTAAATATGACAAGATGGTACTTCACCTTAAAGCTGCTGTTATACCCTTACTTATCCTGCCACACAGAGTATAGTCGAAACCAGGTATTTACAGTGGGGCAAAAAAGTATTTGGCAGCCAACAATTATGCAAGTTGTCCCACTTAAAAAGATGAGAGGTCTGTAATTTTTATTATAGGTACAGTTGAGTGTTTAAATGAAGGCAACTGGACTTTTCTTGTTGTCTTCAATACGCTTTGTCTCTCATCCAAGAGGCTTCTTCAGTTTTGAAAACTGGATTGGGAGTATCAGATTTTTAAATCTAAGGCTCACTAATGGGGCTATCGTTATACCTAACAAGGCTATCAGGGTTGCGTAAGCTTCTAAGTATTAAGCAATCTTGGAAATGTAAGAGTTGTTATCAGTAAAACGACCCCAGTTATGTAACTATGCACTGTTTTGGTCAAATGCCTCAATGTGTGAGTTTTGGTGAAACCTCTTAAGTAGGCAACTCAAGGCTGCTTTGTATGTGTTGGAAAGGGGGAATCTCAAACCACCTCCTCTGTTCAAGGTTGGTTTCATATGTGTTTCATAGATGGCTTTTTTCACTCCTCTCTCACACCATTTGTCTTCTCTATCTAAAATGTGTACATTATTGTCTTCAAAAGAGTGACCTTTGTCCTTCAGATGTAGATGGACTGCTTAGTCTTGACCTGATGAGTTTGCTCTTCTGTGTTGAGCCATTCTTTTGTGTAGTTGCTGCTTTGTTTCTCCAATGTACAGCTCTGAAAATTCCTCACTGCACTGGACTGCATATACCACACCACTGAGCTTGTGTTTGGGTGTTTTGTCCTTAGGATGAATCAGTCTTTGCCAGAGAGTTGCCAGATTTAAAATGCACTGGGATGTTATGTTTGGAAAATATCCCAAAACATCCCTGTTTCACTTTTTCCAATGTAAAGCTCTGGGGTCTCATTTATAAAGCGTGCTTACGCTCAAAACGTGGTGTGAAAACTACGTAAACAACTTTTTACGCCAAGTTTAGGATTTTTAGAAAAAAACTTGGTGGAAAAATGTACGCAACTTTAAGCACACTAAGAATCTTGCGTACGCACTTTTTGGACACAGAGGACACTGACAGCAAAGCAGGAGAGATGACTAAAATGTGAATTTAAGCCACAATTTCAAACTTGTAGAGCTCTGCGCACGCATACACACAACCAGCAGTCACACCCCCCATCCCATCTCTGAAGTAAAAATCTCTGAATCTGAATGAAAATCTGAATGAAAATATTTTGCACATAAGAATTATATCACAGTATGTTCATATGTATTTATGTCTTCAGATTGTATAGAAATTGCACTTATTGGTGTATTAATTATGCGAAGTACGAATACTACAGCGTCGCCTGCATAATGCTGCACAATGGATGATGGCGCTCATTGAAGATTACGCCACTGGAAGCATCTGGATGGGGGAACCGTTGTAGATTCCTTAAAGCAGTCTTATTAGATATATGTGCTGAACTAGACCCGGTGTTAGATCTACCGACCCGCTGGAACCGTGAACCCCATCCCCCGCTCTTCTTTTTTATGTCAGGAACGCTACTGCATCAACGATGCATCACTTGCAGCTCTTCCGTGTGTTTGTGACCCCAAATCAATATTTTGCAAAGATGATACTTTTTAAAAGTACACCTAAAAAGCACCTTTTCTGTCAGGCTTTAAATATCTAGTTTTATTTGTTTTAATAATTTGCTTGTTTTAATAATTTTGTTTTAATAAATTCCAGTCTTATTGTTGCTACAAGAAGTAATCATATAGGCCTAATTGAAATGTTATTGTTCTTATCTTTTTTATCACTTGTGTTGCTTTAAATATGACAATTTTACTTTTTACTCTCTTCTTGTTACACATTTTCTTTTTGCAACAGCATTTTTCTCTTCTAATGTGAAGCACTTTGGCTGCCTTTGGCTGAGTAAAGTGCTGATTGAGTGATTAATTGAAATTAAACGGTTTACTGTGCCTCTACGGGCCTGCCGCTGTCTCTGTGGAATTACTTTCTCCGCCTCTCGGTTGCCATGGTTGCCCGTGAAACGACCCATACTAGCTGGCTTAAGTCAATGCAGAATATTCAAGACACTTTGCATGGACCGTTTATGGGAGAAAGTGGGTGTGTAGGAGGCGGGATATGATCCAAAAACACCTGCGCACATTTCTAGGGAGAGGTGGATTTATAAAGCAGAAAGTGCGTGCAGCTGTGCGCACTCCAAGTTTGATAGATCGGAAACTTACTAGGCGTAAGTAAAAAAAAGTTGCTGAGCTTAAGTATGATTTTAGTAACAATTCTACGAAAAGTTTTATAAATGAAACCCCTGAACATTTGTGTATTTATGCTGCTATAGGCTTAGACTGTTGGAGGACAGACTGACCACTTTTCTTCAGTCTGCTACTTTTCTCTTCTATTACTCTGTTATCATTAGTGCTATCATGAGATTAAAAAATAATTAATCTAATTAATCTCTTTTTTAATCTTACCTAATAATTGCTGAGAAAAGCCCTCATCTTGAGGTATTTTGTTTTAAATTCATTACATTATTGTGGTAGAATAAAAGTTTGATACATTTAATTAAAAAAACTGGCTTTATGAAGTCCATCCATCCATCCATTTTCTTACGCTTATCCGGGGTCGGGTCGCGGGGGCAGCAGCCTAAGCAAAGAGACCCAGACTTCCCTCTCCCCAGCCACTTGTTCCAGCTCCTCGGGAGGAACCCCAAGGCGCTCCCAGGCCAGCCGAGAAACATAGTCCCTCCAGCGTTTCCTGGGCCTTCCCCTGGGCCTCCTCCCGGTGAGACGTGCCTGAAACAGCTCACCAGGGAGGCGTCCAGGAGGCATCCTGACCAGATGCCCGAGCCACCTCAACTGACTCCTCTCGATGTGGAGAAGCAGCGGCTCTATTCTGAGCCCCCTCCGGATGACTGAGCTTCTCACCCTATCTCTAAGGGAGAGCCCAGACACTCTGCGGAGGAAACTCATTTCAGCCGCTTGTATCCGTGATCTCGTTCTTTCGGTCACCACCCAGAGTTCGTGACCATAGATAAGGGTAGGAACGTAGATCGACCTGTAAATCGAGAGCTTCGCCTTTCGGCTCAGCTCTCTCTTCACCACGACAGACCGGTAAAGCGCCCGCATAACTGCAGATGCCCCACCAATCCGTCTATCGATCTCCTGCTCCATTTTTCCCTCATTCGTGAACAAGGACCCCATCCCCGACCCAGAGAAGGCACCCCACCCTTTTCCGGCTCAAGACCATGGCCTCGGATTTGGAGGTGCTGATTCTCATCCCAGCCACTTCACACTCGGCTGCGAACCGCTCCAGCGAAAGCTGCAGATCACGTTCCGATGAAGCCAACAGGACCACGTCATCTGCAAAAAGCAGAGACCCGATCCTGAGGCCACCATAACGATCCCCTCAACGCCTTGGCTGCGCCTAGAGATCCTGTCCATAAAAGTTAGGAACAGCATCGGTGACAAAGGGCAACCTTGGCGGAGTCCAACTCTCACTGGAAACAAGCCCGACTTACTGCCGGCAATGCGAACCAAACTCTGGCACCAGTCGTACAGGGACCTAACCGCCCGTATCAAGGGGCCCGGTACCCCATACTCCCGGAGCACCCCCCAATGGGCCCCCCGAGGGACACGGTCGAACGCCTTCTCCAAGTCCACAAAACACATGTAGCCCCGTTGGGCGAACTCCCACGCACCCTCCAGGACCCTGCTGAGGGTGTAGAGCTGGTCCAGTGTTCCACGGCCAGGATGAAAACCGCATTGTTCCTCCTGGATCCGGGGTTGGACTATCCATTGGATTTATGAAGTCATTTATTGTATTTAACATACTTGAACAGATGCAGTCCTAGCCATTTACATTTTGCTGTTTTTGTGACTAGTCCCAAGTCATGCCTGCAACCTTCTGCTTCGAGCATGCGTGATTAATTAGCGTTCTGGACGTAGTGGGGTCAATAATATTAAATAATAAAAAATTGATCGCAACTTACGCGATAATTTGACACCCCTAGTTATTATGACTATTTTATTTATCTATATCTTTTCTACTTGTCCTGTCCTGTAGTGTGGAGCTCAGAATTGATGTCTGAGTACCAAGTAGAAGCCCAACAGATTTACTTTCACAAGCTGAGCACTACAGCTTTTGCTATAGTACTCCACTTGATATATATGTGTGAGAAATCATTATTATGAATGGCTGGGGGTTTTATTTCCTGATGTTATGGACACGGAGACAGAAAATTAAGGGGAAGAAATAAAGAAGATGAAGAAGAGAGATAGGAAACAAAAAGTCAAGAGAAAGGGTGAGTTGTAAATACAAGAGAGGAAAGGGAACAAAGAAAACAGAAAAACATCAAAGTCTGCCTCCATACCCACAGGATGGCAGAGAGAGGAGAAAAAAACGAAACAGCAGAAAAAGGAACATCAACAAAACAAACCAAACATTGTGAACTAAGAACTACACAACCACAGTACACAAAAATGGATATAAAAATACAACAATGTCACTGAAAAGTTCATGGTACCGATTAATCAAGATCTAGTAATGATAACCTCAGCCCAAGAATGTACCGGTAAACACCGAAGACCCCACCCTTATGTGCGTGTGTGTGAGCATGCTGGTGCATATAAGGTTTCTCAATAAGAATGTTTGACAGCTGGTGTGAGCAGCCATCATTCCGTCTCCCAGGAATCGATGCAGACATGAAGGAGATCGGAGCCAAAACGTCCACATTACCCCCAGAGCCTGAGGTGGACCAGCGCGGGGCCAACCACATCCCCAAAAAGAGGAGCAGAGGAGAACACAGGGGAAAATCCAGCAGCTACTATGCAGGGGCCTGGGGGGGGGGGGGGCACCAGCAACCGGCTGCGCCAGGGTGGGCACGTCAATGGACCCGGAGAGTTGGGGCCCAGGGGCGCCCTACCCCCCAGCAGGGATCCAAACAGGGATTGGCCGACAAGGGCCACACGCCGCCACAACCCCAGGACAATTCCCACCGCCAACATCCCAGCGCCCCACCCCTGCTCCACGTTGGGGGGCCCCACTGATCGCCGCAGCAGACGGACGGCATCCCCAGCCCAAGCCCAGCCAGCACCTGGACACCAAGTTGTGCCGGCTCCTAAGTCCTGATCCCACGGAATGCAGAACACTGAGATCAGGCATCCAACAAAGGCCAGGGCCAGTCCAACCCGCCAATGAACTGACCACGCACGAAACGCACAGGACAGGTGATCGAACGAGCAGAGACGCTGGATCCGTATCCCGCCAAGCCACTGAATAGGCACCACCCAACAATCCCAAACCTGGCACCCCCGAAAGAGGTGCCCCACCCAACAAAAGGAAGACATCAGCCCAGCACATCCGACACCCTGATCCACCCAGGCCTGGTCAGGCACGCACCAGGTCCTTATTATGACTTTTAACTTTGTTTTGTTCTCAGTGTTTTTTTCTCCATTGAAGCCTGGCCTGGTATCTTGCTTAGCTGCAATACCTTGTATGACAGGGGGCATCCCAGTCACTGAGCATGCCCCGTGTCCTGTTATCAACTTTTACTTTGTTTAATATAGAAAGTACTCTTACATCAGTTATTTTGTTCTTTCTGTGTTTCTGCTCTTTCTTCTCGAACCCCCAGACTGTTGTGGTGGAAAACTGTTATGTAATTAGGAATTAAGTGTATATTCTTTGTTTAGTGAATGAATCTAGGGTAAAATGACAAGGTTATTGTTCCAACTTAATGTTTATGATAAAGATGTGTCAGGTCACCAGAGAGACAGACGCCGGGGCAGTAAGATAACAGTCTGGCCTTCGGATGGGCTGTTTAATGCGTTGCTTTTAGACTTGCATGGACCTGTTCACCAGAGGTGGGGCGTGAAGATGGGAGAAGACGTGCTGAAGAGATAAACAGTGATTGCTGAATACTATTTAAGCAGTTAGTTAGAAAGGTTGGATAGGGTGATGCACGAGTAACTCTGTCCCCTCCATGTTCTGGCCAGTCATGTTTGTATTAAATACTTAAACGCCTTCTGGGACTGAAGTCTTCTGTATTTTGGACACCCTGAGATACTTTTTTGCCATAACACTGTCGTGGCAGATAATCGCTCGTACTGACCCAGGTTCTGGATCTGCTGAAGGTTTCTTCCTGTTAAAGGGGAGTATTTCCTCTCCACTGTCGCTACATGCTTGCTCAGTATGAGGGATTGCTGTGGTTGGAGTCTGAATCAATGGGCGCAACTGCCAGTTATTGGGCATCCATTTTCCACAAAGCAGGGCTCGGTCCAACCTGCTTAATAAGGATAAAACAGAGATTCTCATCTTTGGTACGTCATATTTGTCTGACTGCTGAAGGAGGAGCAGCTGCTCTCTGTCTCTCTCCAGATCCGTTCACTTATTTTCTTTTCTGTTTGCTTTTCCTGTTTTCTTTTGTTTTCTTTTCTTAACCTTTTCTTAGTTACTTTATCTACCCAGCCCCTGGAGTTACTGTATTGGACCGGATCTCTTCTTGGATTACTTATTAATGGACTTATCAACATGGCTTTTTGCTCAGCTGAGGATTTTGAAAAACTGCTCCACAGAATTGAGGGCATTGAAACGAAGCTATGTCGTCTGGAAATTAATTTTGATCTCCACGCTGATTATGGAAACGACACAACTTTACCGTTGAATACACACAGGGAACAGCTTATCAGCCCAGTGTTACATTGGTCTAACCATGTCACAGTGAAAACACAGGACAACGCAACTCCATCAGCAAACAGACGTCTTACTGGCAGAACTCCGCACTCTAATAAAGACTGGCTAGCTTTAAAACGCACGGAATCATTAACCCCAGCTTGTTCTCTGAGGAAGAAAAAACAAAAGAAACTCCAGCACAGAGAAAGCTCTGAATCCAGACCTGCTGCTTCTGCTAAAAGCAAACAAAAGAGGTTTCAGCCAAAAACAAGAGATATTTCTCCACCTGGAATCCCGCTGAAAAACAGATTCGCAGCCTTGAGTTCCCCGAAAGATGACGCACCCCCCGGGACCAGTCAAAGCCACCAGGAGAAACCCAGCCGCATCAAACGGACACATAACAAAGTAAGAGCCCCCCCAGCAAAGATTGTTATCATACAAGACGGATCAATTAATGGAATTGAGGCTTTTTGTTGCAAGAACACCAGAGCTTATAGCTGCTACAAAAATACAGTGAGAGAAATATCAAAAAAAATACAGAACATCTAGGACCAACATCCTCCTTTGGAAAAACTTGTCATTCTTGCTGGATCAGCAGATATCGCGATGCGACAATCAGAGATTCTGAAGAGAGACGCTTCTGATCTCCTACAGAGACTTGATGGACTTAATGTAAACATCCTCATCAGCGGACGAGTCCCTGAAGGGAATGATGAAAGATTTAGCAGACTCTGCATGCTCCATAAATGGTTGAAGAAACAATCAGCTGAGAAGTCGTTCACATTTAATAATAATAATAATAATAAGTATTTGGAAGTGCTAATCATCTGTTTAAAGCAGGCCGTTCAAAGCAGGCCGTTATCTTAACAAGGCCGGAGTAAGGCTGTTAGCAGCAAACATTTTTTCTTATCAAAATCAGAAAGCAAAACACTTGCTCCCAAAAGCTGACCTTGAGGCGCCCATGGATATCAGAGAACAAAAACACCAAGTCATGATGACACCACAGGACCGAACAGATAAACAACCATCTGAGATTATGTCTTCATCTTCCTGTGACTCAGCCACTTCAAATGAGTCTCCATTTAGAAACTTTACAGACAGACTGAACGAGCAAATGAAGTTTGGGACACAATTAACACCTAAACTTAGACTACACCAAACCCCTGGGACTAGTGTCAATAAGCCTGGGAGCTTCCCCCCACTAATTACAGATATTTGATATTTGAGGGAATCGGGCAGTAAATCTACCCCTACTTAACATACCAGTGATTATCAGTAGCAGGAAACATAAACCGTTAACCACACGCTCTCATATTAAACAAAATCTCAAATTAATAACCTGTCAGAAAGTTCAGCTGCCCATCATCACAATACTTAAGTTAGCTTTATTAAACATTAGATCTCTATCCGGGAAGTCTTTTCTTATCAATGACTTCATGACTGAGCATAATTTACATGCCCTTTTTATCAGAAAACTGGCTAGATGAAAATAACGAAACAACTGCATTGATAGAATCTACTCCTCCAAATTACAATTTCTTAAGCGAGAGCAGGAAACACAGATGAAGTGGAGGTGTAGCCACCATTTTTCACAACTCAATGAACTTTAAAAAGGTAACCCTGGGCACGTTTGATTCTTTTGAATACCTAGCCACTCAGATAAACGAGCCTAACAAAGCATTTATATAAGTTTATATAAACCACCAAAACTTAACTCTAACTTCTTTAATGATTTCAATGATCTTCTTTCTGTAATATGTATCGACTATGACCAACTAATCATTGTGGGGGATTTTAACATCCATACCGACAACCCCCAAGATAGACAAGCAAAAACACTAGATGATACTCTCCATAACTTTGGGCTGACCCAGCATGTCAAACAACAAACACACAATAAAGGACACACTCTGGACTTAATTATTAGCAAAGGTTTAAATAGTGCCACCAACACTGTTTACAGTGGGGATGGTGTGCTGCTGACCTCGACGCGGGACGTTTTGGGTCGGTGGATGGAATACTTCGAAGACCTCCTCAATCCCACCAGCACGCCTTCCAATTTGGAAGCAGGGTTTGGGGACTTGGGGTCGGGCTCTCCAATCTCTGGTGCTGAGGTCACCGAGGTCGTTAAAAAGCTCCTCGGTGGCAAGGCTCCGGGGGTGGATGAGATTCGGGCGGAGTTCCTCAAGGCTCTGGATGTTGTGGGGCTGTGTTGGTTAACGCGGCTCTGCAATATTGCGTGGACATCGGGGGCAGTTCCCTTGGATTGGCAGACCGGGGTGGTGGTCCCCCTGTTTAAAAAGGGGGACCACAGGGTGTGTTCCAACTACAGGGGGATCACACTTCTGAGCCTCCCTGGTAAGGTCTATTCAGGGGTTCTGGAGAGGAGGGTCCGACGGATAGTCGAACCTCGGATCCAGGAGGAACAATGCGGTTTTCGTCCTGGCCGTGGAACACTGGACCAGCTCTACACCCTCAGCAGGGTCCTGGAGAGTGCGTGGGAGTTCACCCAACCGGTCTACATGTGTTTTGTGAACTTGGAGAAGGCGTTCGACCGTGTCCCTCGGGGGGCCCTGTGGGGGGTGCTCCAGGAGTATGGGGTACCGGGCCCCTTGATACGGGCTGTTAGGTCCCTGTACGACCGGTGCCAGAGTTTGGTTCGCATTGCCGGCAGTAAGTCGGGCTTGTTTCCAGTGAGAGTTGGACTCCGCCAAGGTTGCCCTTTGTCACCGATCCTGTTCCTAACTTTTATGGACAGGATCTCTAGGCGCAGCCAAGGCGTTGAGGGGATCCGTTTTGGTGGTCTCAGGATCGGGTCTCTGCTTTTTGCAGATGATGTGGTCCTGTTGGCTTCATCGGAGCGTGATCTACAGCTTTCGCTGGAGCTGTTTGCAGCCGAGTGTGAAGCGGCTGGGATGAGAATCAGCACCTCCAAATCCGAGGCCATGGTCTTGAGCCGGAAAAGGGTGGGGTGCCTCCTCCGGGTCGGGGATGGTGTCCTTCCCCAAGTGGAGGAGTTTAAGTATCTGGGGGTCTTGTTCACGAATGAGGGAAAAATGGAGCGGGAGATCGATAGACGGATTGGTGGGGCATCTGCAGTTATGCGGGCGCTCTACCGGTCTGTCGTGGTGAAGAGAGAGCTGAGCCAAAAGGCGAAGCTCTCGATTTACCGGTCGATCTACGTTCCTACCCTCATCTATGGTCACAAACTCTGGGTGGTGACCGAAAGAACGAGATCACGGATACAAGCGGCTGAAATTAGTTTCCTCCGCAGAGTGTCTGGGCTCTCCCTTAGAGATAGGGTGAGAAGCTCAGTCATCCGGAGGGGGCTCAGAGTAGAGCCGCTGCTTCTCCACATCGAGATGAGTCAGTTGAGGTGGCTCGGGCATCTGGTCAGGATGCCTCCTGGACGCCTCCCTGGTGAGCTGTTTCAGGCACGTCTCACCGGGAGGAGGCCCAGGGGAAGGCCCAGGACACGCTGGAGGGACTATGTTTCTCGGCTGGCCTGGGAGCGCCTTGGGGTTCCTCCCGAGGAGCTGGAACAAGTGGCTGGGGAGAGGGAAGTCTGGGTCTCTTTGCTTAGGCTGCTGCCCCCGCGACCCGACCCCGGATAAGCGGAAGAAAATGGATGGATGGATGGATGGTTTAAATATTTCCAACATCTCTGTAATGTTGCATTATCTGACCATTTCTGTATTTTCTTTGAAAGTACCATCTCTGCTAAATTATCCAGCCACAGTAAGACCACTATAAAAAAGCGTTTTCTAGGGGACAGTTCAGTAGAAACCTTTAAACGTATTTACCCTTCCACCACATCCCCCTCATCTCCCAACTCAAACTCAGTAAATAAGCTGGTAGATAATTTCCTTGCGAAAATCTCAGACATCATGGAGTCCATTGCTCCAACTAAAGTGAAAGTAGTCTCAGGTAGAAAGAAGACTCCGTGGACAAGTAATCCACTGGTACGTAGTGAAAAAAGAGAGTGTCGACAAGCTGAGAGAAAATGGTGGAAAACTCGACTCCAGGTTCACTGTGAGATCTACAAAGAGAGACTGGATATCAGCTAACTATAAAAGATGCTAGGGAATCGTTCTTCTCTGAAATCATCAAAGAAACATTAATAATGCACGGACTCTATTTGCAACAGTGGAAAGACTAACTAATCCTTAAGTGACAATAGCCCCTGAACTAAGCTCTACCAGGGCCTGCAATGAATTTGTCAGCTTTTTCACTGAAAAGATTCTAATAATTAGACGGTCAATCTGTACCTCAATATCGAACCCACAACCAGTGCCATCCCCAATCAACAACAATGTAGAGAATATGTCTGAATTCCACGAATTAAACCAGAAAAGCCTTGAAAAAAACCATTATCCAATTAAGCTCCTCCTCCTGCTGTCTTGATATCCTACCCACAGCTTTTCTAAAGAAAGTTCTTCCTGTTATTGGGTCTGATCTTGTCCAAATGGTGAACTCATCCCTGCTATCAGGTGTCTTCCCTCAGGCCTTAAAAACAGCAGTTATTAAACCACTGCTAAAGAAGAAAAATCTGGACATCACGTTAATGCAGAACTCCAGGCCAATCGCTAATCTTCCATTCTTCAGTAAGATTATTGAAAAAGGCGGTGTTTCAGCAGTTAAATAGCTTCCTAACAATGACAAACCGTTTTGATGTTTGTCAGTCTGGTTTTCGTGCTCACCACAGCACTGAGACTGCCCTTGTCAAAGTATTCAATGACATCTGCATAAATACAGACTGTGGTAGAACCACAGTGCTGGTTCTGTTGGACCTCAGTGCAGCATTTGACACTGATGATCATGATATTTTATTGGAATGACTGGAGAGCTGGGTCGGACTCTCTGGTACACTACTTGGCTGGTTCGAGTCTTACCTAAAGAACAGGGACTTTTATGTTTCAATAGGAAACGTTTCATCAGAACGAACAGAAATCACATGGGGGGTGCCCCAGGGCTCCATCCTGGGGCCCCTCTTATTTAATATCTACATGCTCCCACTAGGCAAGATTATAGCAACCAATAACATTAGCTACCATAACTATGCGGATGACACTCAGCTCTACATTACAATGTCAGCAGGTGACTCTGAACCCATTCAAACTCTAAATCAATGCATTGACCAAATAAATGGATGGATGTGCCATAACTTTCTCCAGCTGAATAGAAACTGATGAGAGGAGATTTTTAAGTGAAAGCTTATACTTCGTGCTGCTATACTACCAGTCCCTGACCAGCCTGCTGTCTGCTAACTCCTCTCTCCCAGTTTGTTTATCCTGTGGCAGAGTATAAAAAAGAATTACACATTCACACAATATATATTTTTGGGCATGCATGGGAAGAGATCCTCACCAAAATCATCTTCAAAGAACTCTTCCTCATAACTGCCTTTTATTTCTTTACAAAGTTATTACAAAACATTCTGAGAGCCAGCCTCTCTTACAGGATCCAATCAGCTTAATAATACATATTCATATAGATTCAAAGTGTGGCTGTAGTCCGTCCCTAATAGGTTTAGCCCCTTTTAATATATTCCTTTTGGTTGCTAAGCAGAAAACTTTCCTTCTCTCAACAGCCTATTTTGCACGACCAAACCAACAGATGTTTCCTGTTTTTTTCAGAGAATCGTGACCCGTTGTCTAACTCATATCCTGTTCTTAACAGTTTTGTCCATTTAATCGTGACCGTTCCTTTCTGACCCGTGGGTCACATCCTGTGGCAACACTTTTCTGGATTTAGTTAATTATTTTAGCACATAACCCCTTCACCTTTTGGCCTGTGTATTCATTCAATGCTTGTTTAAAAGTTTTTATTTTACAATAATCCCTCTTTTCACCTCTAATATCTTAGAGGTGAATCTACTATTACTCTTACTCCTGTAATTCCACGTGTTCCATTTCTTTTATAGGAACTAACATGTATTATCCTCTAAGTGGTGTTTGTGAGATCATTTTCTTTACCATAATTTTAAAACACGGTATTACGCAACATGTCAGCAGGAAAAATATTAACATCAAAATTCCTAGGAAAGCCACTACCTTCCAGAGTAAGGACATCCATCCTCCAAAAAACAACCAATTCATCCATTGTGGAGTATCTGCATTTACAAAGTCTGCATTTTGGGCTTTGGCTACTGTGCGCATTTTAGAGAGAACATTATCTATGTCATTTCCATCTCCAGAATTAATCGGGATGTAGCTGTAGCATGTCTCATTAAGGAGTACACAAATTCCACCTTGGGCTGCTGTCCAGAAATCTAACACCATCCTGTTTTGACGTAACATCAACCTTATGGCTTTCATCTCTTTATTGTTGGATTCCCATGCACTTATTGAGGCATTCATAAATAACGAGAAACGATAGGCTTGGGTTTCCACTCTTAACATGACTTTTCCAACCCCTATTGAGGGAATCAGTGATCCAATTATTTTTTTAGCTGTGGTCCATATTTTATGGTCGTCTGGGACATCACTACCCCAAACACTGTCATGCTTTTGAACTTCTATTTTGTTTAGAGACCGTTTATTTCTACTTTCATTTTTATCCGAATCACTTTTCTGTTTTGTTGTAATTATGAACGTGTGGTCAGTTAATCCTACTGGCACGCATACTCCACCCCAATTTTCAGGCAAATACACATATACCTTGTGTCCGCATAGCCAATATATGTCATCTACTGGTTTCGTGCCCTTTTTCCCAGGTAACGCTGCATTATCCCAGTTTACAAACGAATAATTTCCTACGGGGGGAGTACTAGTAGAATACAAAGAACTAATATTACACGGACAGGTCTCATTTTGATCTAAGGTTTGACTTATAGTGTAACTACTATGGACACACGTTTTAATAGCAACGGGACAAGGAAATCTGTACACCCCTAAAAAAAGCTGGAAAAGTCATAGAGGATTTTAAATTCACAACCCCCAGAAAAGATTGTGGAAACGTTGCAAGTGGTTCAAGAGCAGTAAGGAGTTTATACGCGGTGAAATTTTGAGGACACAAGTAGGACACTAAAGTACAGTTGTTCCAGTTAATCTGATAACGGCCATAGCGCTTCACATCAGTCTGGAATACACAAAAAGAACTCCTAAATGACAATGGGAATGGATCCAATACGGGTTGAGAGGAGCTCTTTGGCATGATTGAGCACACATAGCAGTTAGAATAATTTTTCGATCTAGCAAGAACCTCCACATAGTTATACCACTGATTAAGATGGTATCCATGCAGAGGGTCTTCATCTTTAACGCCTAAATGAGGGTCTGATACCCATCTTTTGCCACGTAGTATTATCCGGATATCTGAGTGGTTTTTGGAATTTATCGAGCTGTTAGGATGCAGGCGGTTGTTTGTGTTTTGGCAGTAAGCTGCCTGTCTGTAGGGCCAGTTGCAATTCAGAAACAATATAACATTCAGTATTAATAATAGTACAAAAACCAGCAGCTTAAAACCGTCCAATTACCCCAAATAGGATCAGTTAGGGGATTTCGTCCCAACCTCCTGTAGCTAAACATTTTCAATCTGTATAATTTGCACAAAATCTTAAGCTTTAATATTTTTTAAAAATAGAATGTAAATGATAAAAATATGAGCATTAAAATTAAATACACTTAAAGGCAGCGGTCCTTCTTATTATTTTAGCAAAACTGGTAATACTCTGTTCTGCCCATAGGAAAATGTGACTTTTTCTCAGCCTGCTTATTCCCACATCATGATGCTGCCGTTTTTAATTTTTTTCTAAAATAGTGATGCAGCTGCAGTTATTTTAAAAAATCTAAAAAACAAAATCTTTAAAAGGTATGTAGATAAAATCAAGCTAAGCTAAAATATAATGTAAATGATGAGACGTAAATAAGATAAAATATAAAATGTGAAGATGCTCTTCAGTTTCTGTTTGCTGTCCTCCACTGGCTGTTGGGTGCTGCAGAAACTCTTTTCTTCTCTTTTCTTTTGATCTTCAGGGAATACTTGACCAGCCTTTATAAAATGTATATGTTTTTGTTTTGTTTTTATGTTTTTCAGGCTTAAGAATTTAGTACCCCTTACCCTCTTTAGGAGTGATCTAACCCCTTATCACTCCTCCCCGACAGATTTTCTTCAGAGAATAAAAGCCGGGCTCGATAGCATCTAAGAACTTTTACCCTCCCTCTGTTGTCCTCTTCAGGGCCTCCCTTACTTCCGCAAGGGACCGTTGTGGTTCAGATGCAGGAGAACACTGACTCCAGTGATACCAGGTCCTGCCCTTCCTCTTCAATTGAACAGCATGAGTGGTTCTGGCAGTAACTTGGTAGGGACCTGTCCACCTGGGTTCATGCCACTTCCTTTCAATTACTTTCAACCACACCCAGGAAGCTTCACTGGGGAGTGGAGCTGGGCCCTGTACTGCAGAAGGAGCTGTTGTGAAAGATTTTACCAAAGCTTTTAAGATGTGATAGTCAGAGGATGGGTTCTGAGGGGTCGGGTCAGTCACAGTCCAAAGTTGTGCAAACGGTCCGTTAAATACCCTGCCAGTCAGTAACTCACAAGGTGTAAGTCCTTTAGTCCTACAGACTGATGACCTGACAGCCATAAGTGCTATTGGAAGGGCATGAATCCACATCAGTCCTGTTTCTGCCATTATTTTAGCTATTTTGGTTTTAAGATTTTGGTTCATTCTTTCCACTGACCCCTGAGACTGTGGATGATACACAGTCCCAAATTTGTGGGTTAATCTCAGCTGTTTTTCTACAAACTGAAGATGCTGATTTTTAAAATGTGTTCCTGAATCACTTCGCACAGTTCGAGGAAAACCGTGCCAGGGAATGTAATAATTAATCAAGCACTTAACAACAGTTTTACTATCCTCACGCTTGGCTGGCCAGGCTTCTGGCCAGCCTGTCAGTGGATCAGTCAGAGCCAGAAGGTACTTATAGCCCTTCACCGGTATTCCCATATCAGTGTAATCAATGACAACTTCTTCACCAGGACGTGATAGTTCTTTAAAGGACCCCATTTCAGGTTTAATGGTGGGTTTAGGATTAAATTCACCACACACTTTGCATTCATGTAAAAAATGTTTTATCCAATCTGTCATGTAAGGGTGCCACCAAAAACATAAATTTATTTTCATCTGAGCGGCACCTACATGGGCCAAGCCATGTGCTTCTTGGAAAATCTCAGATTTCATGTTCGAAGGTGACACTGGACGTCCATCTGGGCTACGCCAGACTCCCTGAGATTGGACTGCTCCCCTTTGTAGCCAAACAGATTTTTCTTGAGGCGCAGGATTGTTTTGTTCAGTTTTAATAAAATCCTCCATGTTTTCAGTATTTTCTGCTACCATTGTCATCATCAAATCATGAGCCTGCTGATACCCAGCAGAAACTTTGGCAGCCGTATCAGCGGCTGAATTCCCGGCAGCTTCAAATGTATTTTCTTTACTGTGCCCCTTGCATTTTTTAACAGCTAGTGCAGAGGGAAGCTGCCCAGCATGTAGAAGCTCAAACATTTCTTGCTGATGTTGTATTGGTTGTCCCTGAGTGGTGAGAAACCCACTCCTTTTCCATTGGGGGAGTCCAATATCTAAAGCCGACCAGGCATACATGGAGTCAATAATTATTGTTATTCTTTTTCCTTCTCCCCACTTACATGCTTCAATCAGAGCCCTGATTTCTGCTTTCTGTGCTGACCATTTCCCTTCCAGCTTCCCCTGTTTTCTGACCTGAAACCCATCAGTAGTTTTCTGCACTACTGCATACCCTGCCTGTAGCTCTCCACTGGGAGACCTGAAACAGCAGCCATCAGTAAACAAGGATATACTATCTGGAAGAGCTTGAGATTGTAAATCTATCCTGCTTTTGCTATCTTTAACTGTTTTCTCAATGCAATCATGTGATACACCTCCCCTCATGTGATCTGCCATGTTGATACCCTCATGAACAAATGTTAAATTAGGTGCTTCCAAGATTTTGCTCATGCGCTGTTGTCTGAGTGTGGACACGGTAAATGCCTCAGAATTAACGAATGCCATTACCCCGTGTGTAGTTAACATCCCGCGAACAATGTGTGCTGTTTTAGAGATGAGATGGGCCATTCCAGCTGCATGCCGGGTGCATGGTGGGTGTCTGTTTTCTGTTGTATCTAGTTTTACACTGAGATACATCAAAATGTGTCTATGTTCATCTACCTTTTGAAACAGGACACCATTGATTATTCCATCAGTCTCTGAGGAGTCTAGAAAAAATTCTAGTCTGTAATCAGCCAGAGCCAAGTCTGCCGCTGCTGCCAGTTACTGTTTTAGAACAATAAACGCTTCTTCTGCTGCCACCGTCCAGTTAAGAGAAGCATTTAATTGTTTCATACCATGTTCATTTATCAATGCACGCAATGGAGTGGTCAGATTAGTGTAACTGGGTATGTAGTGACGGCTAAAGTTGGTTAGTCCTAAAAAGGACAGCATTTCTTTAACCTTTAACGGTTTTGGATGTTGTAGGATTGCAGATCTGTGAGCTGCTGTTAGACCTGATCCTTGTGCAGTAACTCTTCTTCCCAAAAAGTGTACTTCTTGTCTTACTAGCTGTAACTTATCCCTGGAAACCTTGTAACCTTCTTGGGCTAACAAGCGGAGAATCTTTATTGTTGTTGTGGTGCACACTTCAGCAGTTGGTGCTGCTAAAAGCAGGTCATTTACATACTGAATTAGCACACATCCTTGAGGTAATGTTAATTTTTGTAAAGATTCTTTTAAAACTTGGTTGAATAACCCTGGTGAAAGAGCAAAACCTTGAGGTAAGCGAATGTATCTAAGTTGTTCCCCACGGAAGGTAAATGAAAAAATATCTCTAACCTCTGGTGCGAATGGTAAGCTGAAAAAGGCATTAGCCAGATCAATGCAGGTGAACCACTGTAAATCTGGTGTTAATGCACTCAGAGCAGTATAGGGGTTAGGAGTTGAAATTGGCTTTGTTAATAATTCCTGGTTGATAGCGCGCAAATCATGTGCCATTCGATATTTCCCGGTTCCCTGTTTCTCAACGGGAAGAATAGGAGTATTCCACGCTGAGTTGGAGGGTTCTAACACTCCTCCCACCTTGAGACCCAAAATGGTCTCTGCAATCCCTTCCTCTGCCTCCGGTTTGTGTGGATACTGGGATCTCCAAATGGGGGATCCTGTTTTCATAGAAAATGTCAACGGTTGTGTGTGTCCTAATCCAACATCAGTGGGTCCAGAGGACCACAGAGTGGGAGGAAGTTGTTGTAGCGCTTTAACAGCTGCTGGGTAATCTGTTTTTTCTCTGCCATGGAAACGGGTCAGGTGTAAATGTTCTAACATAGAAGTATCCCATGTCGTGGTCTGAATTTTGTATATGCCAGTCGAGGAGGAAAACCATACGCTAGGTATTTGAGTTAATACCCAGTCAATGATTTCTGTCCCTCTTTTCACTATGGGGCCTAAATCTTTAGCCTGATGTTTTGGATGTAACAAAAGAGAAATATGCGGCACTGCTTCTGAACTCATCATGTAAAATTGAGCTTGTTGAGGAGTCAATTTAGCTTCTAAGGCTACTCCCTCTGGTCCCACATAGCAAGGAACAGCAGTTACTGTCCAATCTTTACCTTCTAATGTTTTCTCAAACAGTTCCTGATAAATTGTAGGATCGCCCCTCTCATACAGGAGGGTGACATGTAGGGGATCTGGCGGGGGAACATAAGGATTCAAGTTCAGAAACCATGATTTCCAGTCAGACAGAAAAGATGCAGCAGACTGTGGTCCATAGGGAGGGGTCAACTTGGCCCAAAAAATATCTGCCACCTGTGGAGTGTCATCCTGAAGAAGGAACTGTCCATCAGATCCAGAACAGAAAAAAGAATGTCCACTGGGAAGGGTAACAATCAATCCATCAGGACCACACAGGATTGTAGCTCCAAGTTTAATGAGGAGATCCCTGCCCATCAAGTTTGCAGGTGTAGCTGATGATACCACAAAGGGATGTACCACCCGCTGATTTCCCAGTTCTGAGCCCCAGAAAATCCAACAACAGAAACCTTTTCTCCAGAAAGTTCAGCATCTGGAGGTTGCTTGTCCACAGTGCTGTAGGTGGCGCCTGTGTCAACAAGAAATGGTAATGAATGTCCACCAATGTTCATTGTGAGTAGAGGGTTTCCCGTACCACTCTCACTCAGGCTTTTCTGTGGGCATTGTCAATAAGATGATTGTCCCTGCCATTGGGGCGGGGCCAGATGAGGTTGTGGCGCATAATGCTGTGGCCCCTGTTGAGACGGTGGGGGTCCCTGTGTGGGTGGCCCTTGGCTCCGTCCACAATCTCTTGCCCAGTGGCCAATTTGTCCGCAAATGAAACATGCGTCTGACCTTCTACCAGGAAATCTTCCCTTCTGTCCCCTGCCCCTCCCGCCGCGAGCCCCCCTGTAAGCTCCCCTGTACTGTTGGCGATTATACACTGGAGGTGGGGCCATTGGGATCACCTGGGAATACATGCAGGCTGGTGGTTTCAAATACTGCACGGTTTGTAATATGGGTTCAGAAGGGGGAGGAGGTGTAGGTGTAGCCTCTACCAGTTGCTTCCCCTTTTTATTGCCTTTTAAATCTGATATTTTAACTTGGGCCTCCTTCAGCTGCATTTTTAACAGTGCAGTTTCCAACTCACCCGTCTCCTTCTTTTTGTCATAGTCCTCATCCTGTTCCTTTTGCAAGAAGTGGGTGAGGTGCACTTCCCGTCTACCCTGGTCCGATCCAGGCAGATCTGGATTTTCCTTCATTTTTGTTTGAACTGATTCTGGAACCCCTCCCAAAACTGCTTCTCTGAACCAACCTCTGTTTGTATCCGCTCTCCCTGGGTATTCCCCTGTCAACGCTACCCACTTGTCTTTACACTGAGAAATATAATCTGTAGGAGACATCTCAGGTTTCCACACAAACTTGGGGACTTTGGAAGCATGTGTTCCTGGCCATTGACAACGCATATATGTATAAATATCACGGGAATACAGTGCACCATCTGCCATACAAGCTATATCTGCTTCCGCTTCTAAATCTCGCATGTCTGTGAGTGTCATGCATTGTGCAGCCACAGCTCTGAAGTCCCCTAGAGCTAAAGTCTGTCCCTGAGTTACCTGATCAAACTTCCTCAGCCACAAATTGGCTCCTTCAGATAAGGATGGGAGGGAGTGGGCTATTCCCTGCACATCTGCTAATTTAAGAGGTTTGTATAATCTTTCACCTTCACAAGTATTAATGGTGCCATTGTAGCCCCCTTTAAGTCTCCTCGAGGAGGCGGTTCTAAGTTATCTGGATCATCTGCATCGTCTCCCCCACCCTTCTCCTTAGGAGTTCCCTCATCGTGGTGTTGTACTATTTGTCTCCATACATCTAATTCTTCTTTTGTGTAGCGCAATTCCCCTCCTTTAACGTGAAGGGCTAGTTTTAATGTCCCAGTTAGGTTCTTCCTCTCCTTTTCTTCCTCATAAGCTTTCTTTGGTGCTCTGTCACATGACAGACCGCCTGTTCCTCCTCCGGACCCCAAGCTGATGGAACCGCTCCCCCTCTGGATGCTGAAAAGTGTGCCCACCCCAAAGTCCCTACATATGTGTCGCGTGAGAATGTTATAAGTGGGAGTGTCTAAGTTGTATATTAAAATTGGGACCCAGGACACCACAGGATTGTGATGTGCCCACGCCCCAAGACCCTATATGAGCAGTAAAGTGATGGAGCGGGTGGACAGAGGTGTCCAGGGATGGGGAGGGAAGGACTAGGAGACAAAATGTCTTCCCAGGGAGCCAGCTCCCCCACTGACCCCAATAGGCACCGCTGTTCACCGGGATCCACCAGGGGAGGGAGGCCATGGCACGTTCGACCCGGGGCCCACGGCCACAGCACCACAAAGCCCCACGGACCCCGAGGCAGTCCCCCCAGCCCCATCCCAGAAGGGGAACTAAACCCACCCTGACATTCGCTCTACTCTCAAAACACAAAAGACACTAGACACCCATGTTGAGTTCGCAGCACGGCCACCAGGCCAGTAACCCATGTCCGCCAGTGCAACCCCCCCAAGGCACCGTATGCAGCCATCAGGAGTTACCACCCAAAGCCCAACCCCAGGCCGGCCACGACGTCCAGCGCCCTATCCGCCCAGTGATCCCACCCCCTGGGGTTCTACCCAGATGCCCCAAAACCCTCACATCAGCAACAGTGTCCCAAAAGACAAAACCAAGTGCCCCCCACCCCCACTAGGTGATGGAGCCGATCAAAGGAGCCCTGAGAGATTGATCAGATATGGAGCCAGAGGACGTCTCAAGACCAATATGGTCCAACAAGAGATTTCTATACTGATTAATATTAAGAGCTTTTTTATTTTTCCAGTTCAGGAGGATAGTTTTCTTAGCGATGCATAAGGCAATGTGAACCATTAGACCTGGCTGTGTGTCCATGGTGACATCATTTAAATTTCCTAACAGGCAAATTGAGGGAGATAGTGGGATGTTACATTTCAGACACTTTGATAAGTCCTCACATATCTGGCACCAACATTTCTTAACAGGTGGACAGAACCAAAGCGCATGAACATAAGTATCTGGTATATTGCGTGTGCATTGTAAGCAGGTATTAGACGATGTAAAACCCATCCTAAACATTCGTTGACCTGTATAGTGCACTCTATGAAGGATTTTGTATTGTATTAATTGCAAATGAGGATTTTTTTGTTATTTTAAAGGTTCTTAAACATATCTGAGACCAGACGTTTTGGTCAAAGCTGGCTGATAAATCCACCTCCCATTTTGAAATAGGGATGGCTATTGATTCATCTAATGTAGATAAAGTTTTGTATATTTTAGACAGCAATTTGGGGGGGTTGAGATTAAGAAAATCTAAAACTCTTGCTGGAATTTGTAATTCAGCTGTATTGAGCCTAAATTTACCTTTAATAATAGATTTAATTTGTTGATATTCTAAGAATTTGATTTTATCAATTCCATATTGTGTAATTAATGTATTAAATGGGATAATGTCTGTTCCTTCAAATATATGTTCCAGGTATTCAGTTCCAATGCACCTCCAGACTGGGAAACTTATCATAAATTTTTTTTGCAAGATGTCGGGGTTATTCCAGATGGGTGTGCGTTTGCATGGGATTATTGTGGACTCTGTCATTTTTAGAAACTCCCACCATGCTGTCAGAGAGGAGCTGATATTTATGCTTTTAAAGAATTCATATTGTTTTATATTTGAGCTAATAAATGGTAGGTCTGAAAGTTTTATCTTATTACATAGTGTCTGTTCTACGTCTATCCAGAACTCGTCTAGGTAGCTATGTTTTAACCATCTTGAGATGTATTGGAGCCTGTTGGCTAAGAAATAATGATGGAAGTTTGGTAGATCTAGACCTCCTTTTTCTTTGGTCTTCTGCAGTGTTTTTAAGCTGATACGTGGGGGTTTATCTTTCCAAAGAAATTTAGAGATAGAGGAGTCCAGAGATCTAAACCAGTCTAGTGATGGTTTACTTGGGATCATTGAGAATAAGTAGTTGATTCTGGGCAAAACCATCATTTTTATTGAAGCAACCCTTCCCATAAGTGATATGGGTAGAGATTTCCATCTAGCAAGATCATCTTCCACTTTTTCTAAAAGTGGGATGTAGTTTAGCATTCTTAAATCTGCCAGTCTTGGTGAGACATTGATACCTTACATAGGTAATATTCCCTGACTGCAGTTGTGTATTAGTTGGATTCTGGACAGAACAATTGATTGGAAGAACTGTAGATTTTAACCAATTTATAGAATAATCTGAAACTTTTGAGTAAGAGTTTATCAACCCGACTGATTTTATGTTCTATGTTATTGCATTTTATGCCTTTAATATTGTGAGTTTGCCTCTTTGTTCCTGCTAGTGGTTCAATAAAAATAGCAAAGAGGGAGGGAGAGAGAGGAGATCCCTTCCTGGTACCTCTCTGAAGATAAAACCTAGATGATGTTATGGTTATTAGTCCTGATACATGCTGTTGGTGAACTGTATAATATTTTCAACCAGTTTGTAAAATAATTTCCAAAGCCAAATTTATGTAAGGCTGCAAATAAGAATTTCCAGGACTGGCTCACCACAGGGCTGCGTGTTGAGCCCCCTCCTGTTCACTCTGCTGACGTATGACTGCTCAGCGAGACACCCCAGCTGTCATATAGTTAAGTTTGCGGATGACACAGCAGTAGTGGGACGCATCACTAACAACAATGAGTCCAAATACAGAGAGGAGGTGGAAAACCTGGTGCAGTGTTGCAGAGAAAACAACCTCTGCATCAATGTGAAGAAGACCAAGGAGATGGTGGTGGATTTCAGAAGGGACAAGCATCCTCTCCTTCCCCTGTACATCGGAGGAGCAGCTGTGGAAGTGGTCTCCAGCTTCAGGTACCTGGGTGTGCACATATCCAACGACCTTACCTGGAATGCCAACACTTCAAGTCTGGTCAAGAAGGCCCACCAGCGTCTCTACTTCCTGAGGAAGCTGCGGAGAGCTGGACTTGGAAGCTCCGTCCTGAGGAGTTTCTATCACTGTGCAGTGGAGATCTGCACCTGGAAGGCTCTGCAGCGGGTGGTGAAAGCTGCACAAAGGACTGTAGGGAGAACGCTTCCCACCACCTCGGATCTATACACGTCCCGATGCAGGGGACAGGCCCTCCGAATCCTGAAGGACTCCACCCATCCGCCTCATAGCCTGTTTCAGCCCCTGCCCTCAGGCAGGCGGCTGAGGAACATACAGAGCAAGACCACTAAGCTCAATAACAGCTTCTTCCCTGCAGCTGTTAGACTGATGAACTCCAGCTGTGTCCTGTAGAGCACATTCATTTTTATTTATTTATTACATTTATTTAAATAATTTTTTTCACTACTTTAATTTAAATGGCTTATATTTCCGGACCCGAGTCCTAATTTCATACCATCACATGTAACGTGAGATGGTATGACAATAAAAGTTCCTTGAATCCTTGAATATATTAGTTTCAATGTTTTTACAGTAAGAAAAATCTATTAAATCTATTAATCTACGCAAATTTGTGGATGAATGTCTCCCATTTATAAAACCAGTTTAATCAGGATGTATTATAAGAGGCGTTACTTTCTCTATCCTTTTTGCGAGAGCTTTGCAAATTATTTTAAGATCAACATTAATGAGGCATATGGGACGATAGCTGGTAGGAATCACAGGGTCTTTACCTGATTTTAGTAGAAGACTAATGTAGGCAGAATTCATATTGGGTGGAAGTCAGCAATTTTCCTTGGTTTCTTGCAGCATTCTTTGGAATGTTGGTGCCAGAATATTCCAGAATTCTTTATAGAACTCTGCTAGAAATCCATCTGGGCCTTTAGCCTAAAGAGAAGTTTTCTGTGATTACTTGCATATGCGTAAAATTATTGTCCATTTGAATTTATACCTTTCAGAAGTGACTAGGTGTCTGGGATTACAAGTGTTTCAGAAAGAGGCTGGTGCCCCTAACATTAATTAACAGATAAAAACTTTAACTTTAACATTAAGTATATTAATATTAAATTATTGATCATAATTGTTGATGGTTATGTAAACCAGACTAAAATTCACTCACTCTCTGTCACAACACAGTCAATGACTCAATGCAATTTGCTGGGATTCCTTACATAGAAAACTAGCTAAACCTTTAAACTGATTGGAATGTTGGTTTTAAAACGACTTTCTTGTAAAATGCCTTGAGATGACATCTGTTGTGAATCGGCGCTATATAAATAAACTGAATTGAATTAAATAAGAGAGGCAGAACCAGGGAAAACCCTCTGTTTGGACTCCATTCCCCCTACCGGCTTAGGCTGTCGGCTACTACCGTGGACGGAAACTGGGACCTGGTTCCACAGGAGAGGAGCCTGACAACCAAAAGATCTGCCTCCAATTCTATTTTTAGAAATCCTAGGGATCACAAGTAAACCTGCAGTCTGAGAGTGAAGTGCTCTGTTAGGAACATATGGAACAATCAGATCTCTGATGTATGATGGTGCTGATTATTAAGGCCTTTATATTTAAGAAAGATGATCTTAAACTCTCTTCTGGATTTAACTTGGAGCCAATGAAGGGAAGCCAAAACAAGAGAAATGTGATCTCTCTTTTTAATATTAAACAGAACTCTTGCTACAGCATTTTTGAATCAACTGAAGGCTTTTAATTGCATTTGGTGTACTTCCTGATAGGAAAGAATTACAGTAGAGACTAGTTTTTCTGCATCACTCCTGGACAGGATGTTTCTAATTTTAGCAATATTCCTGAGGTGAAAGAAGGATATCCCAGAAACCTGTCTAATATGGGATTTGAATGTCAAGTCTTGGTCAAAAATAACGCAGAGGTTCTTCACGTTATTACTAGAGGCCAATTTAATGTCATCTAGATGAAGTGATTGACAAAGCAGTTTCTTTTTCAGAGCTTCAGGTCCAAAGACAACAACTTCTGTCTTGTCAGAATTTAAAAGCAGAAGGTTTAGAGTCATCCATGTTTTTATGTCTTCCAGACATGCCTGTAATCTATTCAATTCAATTCAGTTTATTTATATGGCGCCGATTCACAACAGATGTCATCTCAAGGCACTTAACAAGAAGTCATTTCAATACCAGTCTAGCTAAGTGATTGGATTAATCAGGATTTATGGATAAATATAGTTGCGGATCATTGGCATAAATGTAGAAATTCATCTCATGCTGTCTACTGATTTTACCAATTGTAAGCATATATGTAGTAAAAAGAATTGGTCCAAGCACAGAACTCTTTGGTACTCCACAAGTAACTCTTGAGTATGAAGATTTATCATTTTCATGATAAAAATGGATTATGTCTGACAAATATGATTTAAACCAGCCTCGTGCTGTTCCTTTGATCCCTGCAACATCTTCAAACCTTTCAAAGAGAATATTGTGTTCGACGGTATCAAAAACAGCACTGAAATCTGACAAGACCAGAATAGTCAGAAGTCCATTATTTGAGGTCATGAAAATATCATTAATAACTTTCACCAGTGCTGTTTCAGTGCTATGATGAGCTCTAAAACTTGACTAAAACTCTTCAAACAGGTCTTTATTGTTTAGATGCTCACATACTTGATTATCAACTTTTTTCTCAAATATTTTAGATAAGAAAGGAAGATTAGATATTGGTCTACAATTTATTAAGTCATATTGATCGAAAGAAGGTTTCTTAAGGAAAGGTTTAATTACAGCAGTGTTTCTCAAACTTTTTTTATCATTCCCCACTTTGGACAAAAGAGCATACACAAGCCCCCCATGTTTTTATCACCCCAACAGAATGGTGACCACGCCTGATTTTTAAAGTGTTTTATTTATTTAAATGGCCGAGTTAGTCTACAAGTTTTTAAGGGTATAAATTAGTTGGAAAAAGGCGTTGCGCACTGGTATAACGCCGACTCAGAAATATATGCTGTCAGTAGTTGCTACATGTAGAACTTTAGCTCACAGTTGGAGAATATAAAAGTTGTTGTTTTATCAAATTTACAAAGCTTTCAAAAGTACAAAATAAAATAAAAAAATAAATAAAGAGCAAGATACTCATCCCTGTATTTCCTCCGTGGTTGACCATGTGACTTCTCTTACTCTGAAACGTTCCCTGATCTTTTTAGATATTTGTACATTTTGTAGATGGAATCTCTGATAATGCGGCTACTTCAGCTCGTTTTGTTCTGCTGCGATATATTCCAACGTCAAACTCCCAGCCCGATGTTCCAGGTCCCGGTTCAGTTTACAATGATGTTCACAATTGCTAATTTATTTGAGTGTGTTTAATTTTGTGAGAGGGGAGCTGGTTGATTTAATTTACAGTGCAGTGAAACATTTACAACGACAGAATCTAGGGGGGAAAAAAACTATTTAAATCCCATTGATGTTGGGTCGGATTTTCCCACGCTGTCTGCGGATGTGACGTCAAGCGCGTTCATGTTAAATGTTTCAGATCACTTTGCCACCATCACTAGTCAGCACTCGCAAGCAGTTCAATGGATTGTGCGAATACACAGAAGAGACCAAGGACAAGTTTCACACCAACAGTAACTCCACATAAGACTAAAAAAGTGAAACCCCTGACAAGTGCCCGAAAAAGATCGAAGATTAAGAGCGACCGGTGTACGAGCGCGTGCTGCGAGAGCGAGCAGAAAGGAAGAGCAGTTCCATTTTTTGGCCACAGGTGTCAGTCGCGAGTTTAAATTTCAGAAAATTGCATATAGCCCCTTTAATTATCATATCCCTTCATGCTCTTAGATGTTTTTACCTTTTGTTGGTGTCCTCCTTGTTATTTGTTTCCTTAGTTTATTTCTCTTTAGATAGTTTCCTAATTTATTTCTTGCTTCCGTTATCCAGTGTTTCCTTAAGTCCCCCTTAGATTCCTCCTTAGACATTATCTTTAGTTTCTAGTTTCTTAAGAGTTTTCTGTCTCCCTTGCCATTTCTTCCCTTTCCTGTTGTCTCCTTGCCACTCTGCTCTTGACCCAGTTTCACTCATTGCCCTCACCTGCATCTGCTTTCACTAATTGGTCCTTGGTCTTCTCTGTCTCTTCCTCATTCCCTCCTCAGTATATATTCAGCTTTCATTCAGTCACTACTCGCTGGTTCGTCGTCATTCTTCCCTGCCTAGTTCCTTCCTTCCCTGTCGCCCGTCAGACTTTCCTGCCTGGTCCTGTTTTTTCCAGTTGCTGCATTTTTTGGTCCTCCTGAGTTTGTAACTTCATATTCCTCGTTTTTTCTTTTAATTAAATCACTTTTACTTTACTTTGCTGCATTTGGGTTCTATCTAACACTAAACATGACAGTGGTACGTATCCATTTACTAAGGATAGATTTGTCATATCTAAAATGGGGGCAGTAATCAAAAGGAATACTTCCTTAAATAATTTGGTTGCGATTGGTTCCAACATTGAAGTTGAAGGTTTAGATGAAGCTAATATTTTTGATCATTCGAGCTAAGAGGCCCAACAACAGTCGCCCGCAACCAATTGTTGCTAAATTCGAGCATTACAAGCAGAAAGAGCTGTTCAGAGTCCGGGGCAGAGAGCTGCGTGGAACCCATTACGCATAGCTTAACAACCACGGGTGGTAGAGCGTTATGTCATTATGCACCTAAACTTTGGAACACCTTGTCCCCGGTAGGGCTGTAATCAACCAAAGAAATTCTTGGTCGACTGAAACCCTGAAATTCCGACCAAAAATTGACTAATTTGCGGGGCGGGGTGCTCTGACAGCATTTTGCATTACGTGCATCTGCGCAATATACACTCAACAAAAATATAAACGCAACACCTTTGTTTCTGCTCCCATTTTTAATGAGATGGACTTAAAGATCTAAAATTAATTCCAGATACACAATATTACAATTTCTCTCAAACATTGTTCACAAATCAGTCTAAATGTGTGATAGTGAGCACTTCTGCTTTGCTGAGATAATCCATCCCACCTCACAGGTGTGCCACATCAAGATGCTGATCTGACATCATGATTAGTGCACAGGTGTACCTTATACTGCCCACAATAAAAGGCCACCCTGGATGAGCTGCTGCTGAGATCTCGCGAGAGCTGCGCGTAAGTAATATGGCGGTAAACTGGTAAAACAAACAAACTCGGGTAAAAACAAACCAAAACATTTGAGCCAAATATAGCAAACGTTTAATAATAATAACCATTATTTTGTATTTCTCCATAAACAAACTGGACGAAGAAACCTTGCACAGCCTCGAAAGCTACTTGGACGAGTGCTTTGACAACATTGTTATGGGCAAGCCATAGAAATCCACCTCTGCTGTGCCGACAAGCACACCATCACAAAAACGCACTCGTTCTGAGAACAGCACCTCCACAATCTCTCCAGAGAAAAGCTACAGCGATGTCCTGGACTCAATAGATAAGAAGCAAACCAGCCTAGACGCCAGTCTGGGCCTGGTTGAGGTTCTCCATAAAGAATTTCAAGCTCTAAGGGAATCCCTGGAGTTCAGCCAACAACAGGTAGCATCGCTCGCTGCAGAAAACTACACGCTTAGGGAGAGTGTAAAGAAACTCACCGAGGGGATGACGCAGCTGTCCGGAGAAAGGAAGAGGATGAAAGAAACTATCTTGGATATACAGGCCAGGGGAATGCGGGACAATCTTGTTTTTTCCGGGATCCCAGAACAGGCTGAGGACGACGCTGAATCCACCGTCCGAGATTTTCTCCAACATCAGTTAAAGCTCCCAAGCGACACGGTAAAAAACATCACTTTTCACCACGTCCACCGGCTCGGAGGTAAGAAGCCCAACAACAGCCGGCCGCGACCTATTGTTGCTAAATTCGAGCATTACAAGCAAAAAGAGCAGGTCAGAGGCCAGGGCAGAGAGCTGCGGGGAACTAATTACAGCGTTAACGATCAATATCCGAAGGAAATCCTGGATAGAAGGCCCGTTTTGTTCCCAATCAGGAAGAAATATATCAATGAAGGCACCAGAGCTACAGTAGCGGTAGATAAACTGTATGTTAATGGGCAGCTGTTCAGGGACCCCCAGCTTACTCCTTGGCTTTATTAGTCATGTAACACTGGTCAGATAAGAGTTGTTTTATCAGTCAACTATAATCTAATGTTAGCACAGCTCTGTAAAGTTGTTTTACATTACTCAATGTGGGCGGGGCCAGGGCTAAACACTGGGTTACTGGCTCTTTTTTCTTTTCTCATCTTCACATGTCTATCACCAAATGTCTTTGTCACTCATTTTTCCTTCTTTTATCACTCACACACACACACAGAATTTTTTCATAACATAACTATTTCTTTCTCTCTCACCCTCACCCTTCACACCTTCACAACTTTCTTCTATTTCTCTCTTTCTTATATCTCGGCTTTTGGATTTTCAATCAGACAACCCAAAGCACAAACTAATACTACACCTGTGTTTATCAGTTTCTATGGTGATATGGACTTTACAACTTTTATCTCAAAACTATGACTACTCTAAGGTTTGTCACGTGGAATGTTCATGGAGCTGGCACCAGAGAGAAAAGAGTTAAGATTCTTAACCAGCTTAAAAGATTGAAGGCAGATGTCGTCTTATTACAAGAAACCCATAAATCTACCTCAGCTGCAGATGATCTTAAATCCCCTGAGTTTCCTAATGTGTTTTCTGCATGCTATAACTCCAGACAAAGGGGAGTAGCAATATTAATAAATAAAAATGTAAATTTTAAAGTAATAGATAAAGTTACAGATCCAGAGGGTAGATTTATTATAGTAAAACTATCCATACATAACCAAAAGTTATGTATTGTCAGGATATATGGTCCGAATGTTGATGACCCCTCATTCTTTCATTCCTTCTTCTCTGTGCTCCTTGAACACATGGATTGCTCACTTCTTCTTGGGGGCGACCTCAACTTTGGTTTAAATGAAGAAATAGACAGGCACATTACAGCAGGGACTCAGCGCAGCTGAAAATCTATAGATTTAGTCAAACAGTACATGAGCGATTATGGACTTTGTGATGCATGGCGATCTCTTAACCCCAATGACAAAAAATATACTTTCTTCTCAAATGTCCACCATTCATATTCTCGACTGGATTATTTGTTAGTCAGCAGCTCACTGTTGACTGACATTTCAGACACTGAGATACACCCTATAGCTGTTAGCGATCATGCTCCTGTTTCTCTAACTTTAGTAAATAATATAGAAACACCTCAAAGCAAAAATTGGAGATTTAATATATCCTTACTTAAGGATAAAGAATTTATTAAATATTTCGAAAAAGAGTGGGCCTCATATTTGGAATATAACGACCTCCCTGGTACGTCGCCATCCATTCTTTGGGAGGCAGGAAAAAATGTGATTAGAGGTAAAATAATCTCATTCTCATCAAATAAATAGAAAATGGAAAAAAAGGTATTCAGGAATTAGAAGAAACTATTAATTCATTAGAAGCTTCTCTAGATGAGGAGAGACTAGGCAAAATCCGTAAAGCAAAGCTAGAATTAAATCAAATTATTAATAAACAGACCCAGTTCTTAATTCAAAGATTTAGGATAGAAAACCTTGAACAAGGTAATAAATCAGGTAGATTTTTGGCTAACCAGCTTAAAATTAATAAAGAAAAAACAACTATATCTGCTATTAAAGATCAGACCGGGAATACAGTATATGATCCTGGAAGAATAAACAACACCTTTAAAGAATTTAAAAGGCTTTATACTCACCAGAGATAAATCCATCGGATCATGAAATTGAAATTTTTTTTGATAACATAACACTACCTAAATTATCTGAAAGTCAAGCGATGGCCCTGGATTCACCACTAACAGCGGCTGAACTCCAGGAGGCCCTCCAAGGCATGCCCAATAACAAGGCTCCAGGCCCAGATGGATTTCCATCAGAGTTCTATAAAGAATTTTGGAATATTCTGGCACCAACATTACACAGAATGCTGCAGGAAACCAAGGAAAATGGCAGACTTCCACCCAATATGAATTCTGCCTACATTAGTCTTCTACTAAAATCAGGTAAAGACCCTTTGTTTCCTACCAGCTATCGTCACATATCCCTCATTAATGTTGATCTTAAAATAATCTGCAAAGCCCTCGCAAAAAGGATAGAGAAAGTAACCCCTCTTATAATACATCCTGATCAAACTGGATTTATTAAAGGGAGACATTCATCCACAAATTCATGTAGATTAATAGATTTAATAGATTTTTCTTACTGTAAAAACATTCAAACTAATACATTATCTTTATATGCAGAAAAAGCATTTGATAGAAATAACTGGAAATTCTTATTTGTAACCTTACATAAATTTGGCTTTGGAAATTCTTTTATAAACTGGTTGAAAATATTATACAGTTCACCAACAGCATGTATCAGGACAAATAACCAAACATCATCTAGGTTTTATCTTCAGAGAGGTACTAGGCAGGGATGTCCTCTCTCTCCCTCCCTGTTCGCTATTTTTATCAAACCACTAGCTGCAGCAATCAGGCAAACTCACAATATTAAAGGCATAAAATGCAATAACATAGAACATAAAATCAGTCTTTATTCAGATGATGTATTACTTTTTCTCCAGCATTCACAAACCTCTTTCTCTCAGGTAATCGGGTTGATAAACTCTTGCTCAAATGCTTCAGATTATTCTAAAAATTGGTTAAAATCTACAGTTCTTCCAATCAATTGTTCTGTCCAGAATCCAACTAATACACAACTGCAGTCAGGGAATATTACATATGTAAGGTATCAATGTCTCACCAAGACTGGCAGATTTAATAATGCTAAACTACATCCCACTTTTAGAAAAAGTGGGAGATGATCTTGCTAGATGGAAATCTCTACCCATATCACTTATGGGAAGGGTTGCTTCAATAAAAATGATGGTTTTGCCCAGAATCAACTACCTATTCTCAATGATCCCAAGTAAACCATCACTAGACTGGTTTAGATCTCTGGACTCCTCTATCTCTAAATTTCTTTGGAAAGATAAACCCCCACGTATCAGTTTAAAAACACTGCGGAAGACCAAAGAAAAAGGAGGTCTAGATCTACCAAACTTCCATCATAATTTCTTAGCCAACAGGCTCCAATACATCTCAAGATGGTTAAAACATAGCTACCTAGACGAGTCCTGGATAGACGTAGAACAGACACTATGTAATAAGATCAAACTTTCAGACCTATCATTTATTAGCTAAAATATAAAACGACATGAATGCTTTAAAAGCATAAATAGCAGCTCCTCTCTGACAGCATGGTGGGAGTTTCTAAAAATGACAGAGTCCACAATAATCCCATGCAAACGCACAACCATCTGGAATAACCCCGACATCTTGCAAAAAAAATGTATCATAAGTTTCCCAGTATGGAGGTGCAATGGAACTGAATACCTGGAACATATATTTGAAGGAACAGACTTTATCCCATTTAATACATTAATTACACAATATGGAATTGATAAAAACAAATTCTTAGAATATCAACAAATTAAATCTATTATTAAAGGTAAATTTAGGCTCAATACAGCTGAATTACAAATTCCAGCAAGAGTTTTAGATTTTCTTAATCTCAACCCCCCCAAATTGCTGTCTAAAATATACAAAACTTTATCTACATTAGATGAATCAATAGCCATCCCTATTTCAAAATGGGAGGTGGATTTATCAGCCAGCTTTGACCAAAACGTCTGGTCTCAGATATGTTTAAGAACCTTTAAAATAACAAATAAATCCTCATTTGCAATTAATACAATACAAAATCCTTCATAGAGTACACTATACAGGTCAACGAATGTTTAGGATGGGTTTTACATCGTCTAATACCTGCTTACAATGCGCAAGCAATATACCAGATACTTATGTTCATGCGCTTTGGTTCTGTCCACCTGTTTTGGTGCCAGATATGTAAGGATTTATCAAAGTGTCTGAAATGTAACATCCCACCATCTCCCTCAATTTGCCTGTTAGGAAATTTAAATGATGTCACCATGGACACAAAGTCAGTTCTAATGGTTCACATTGCCTTATGCATCGCTAAGAAAACTATCCTGAACTGGAAAAATAAAAAAGCTCTTAATATTAATCAGTATAGAAATCTCTTGTTGGACCATATTGGTCTTGAGACGGCATCTGGCTCCATATCTGATCAATCTCTCTGGGCTCCTTTGATCGGCTCCATCACCTAGTGGGGGTGGGGGGCACTTGGTTTTGTCGTTTGGGACACTGTTGCTGATGTGGGGGTTTTGGGGTTGGAGGCGTCTGGGGGGGACCCCGGGGGGTGGGATCACTGGGCGGATGGGGCGCTGGACGTCGTGGCCGGCCTGGGGTTGGGCTTTGGGTGGTGACTCCTGATGGCTGCATGCGGTGCCTTGGGGGGGTTGCACTGGCGGACATGGGTTACTGGCCTGGTGGCCGTGCTGCGCCTGGGTAGGGTCTGGGGTGGGTCTGGGGATTCGGGGCTCGGGGGCGCCGCGCCCCCTAGCTGTGGTCCTGGCTGGGGGTCGGCCGGCGTGGGGTATTTGTTGGCTGTGGGGGTCGTGGCCGGCCGGCGGCCGGCATGTGCAGCCGCCTCTCTCTTTTTCTCTGGGCTGATTGTCATCGCCAGTCCCTGTATGGCGTCTCGCCTTGTTTGCTGGTTGGGGTGCCTGGCTGCTGGTCACGGCGGCTGGGTGGCGTTTCAGGGCCGGATCAGCCCTTTTTTGCACTGGACTTGGCTCCTGGGTCTTTGTTTTTGTGTGGGGCGCTGGGGTTGGGCATTTGGCCGGGTTCGGTCGGACTTGTGGGTGGACTGGCCGGATGGTGGGCGTTCAGGGCAGGTGGGTGGGGCGCTGGGTTTGGTCTCCTGCCGGGCCATTGAGCAACAGTGGTCGTTCCACAAAGAATGAGGCTGGTGGATGTCGGCCTGGTGGGTCGGCCGCTCGGCTCATCGGTTTGCTCCTGGTCTGGGCAGGTACGTCGACGTGGTTCGGGCTACGGGGGCCTCCGGTGTGCGGGTGGCGCTGGGGGCCTCCTTTGCTGGCGGGGAGGCTGCTGCTGTGTAGCGACAGGTGCTCTCCCCCTACGAGGGCACTTGGACGGGGGGGAGGGGTGTGCGGGAGGGGGGGGGGGGGGGGCGAACTCAACCTGGGTGTCTAGTATCTTTTGTGTTTTGAGAGTAGAGCGAATGTCAGGGTGGGTTTAGTTCCCCTTCTGGGATGGGGCTGGGGGGACTGCCTTGGGGTCCGTGGGGCTTTGTGGTGCTGTGGCCATGGGCCCCGGGTCGAATGTGCCATGGCCTCCCTCCCCTGGTGGATCCCGGTGAACAGCGGTGCCTATTGGGGTCAGTGGGGGACCTGGCTCCCTGGGAAGACATTTTGTCTCCCAGTCCTTCCCTCCCCATCCCTGGACACCTCTGTCCACCCGCTCCATCACTTTACCAATCATATAGGGTCTTGGGGCATGGGCACATCACTGGGGTGCGAGGAGGGGCTTCCCTCCTCGCTATCCCGTGGTGTCCTCGGTCCCAATTTTAATATACAACTTAGACACTCCCACTTATAACATTCTCACGCGACACATATGTAGGGACTTTGGGGTGGGCACACTTTTCGGCATCCAGAGGGGGAACGGTACAATCAGCTTCACCTCTGGTGCCGGTGCCCACTGTTAAACCATATATAGACACTGATGGCTCGGGGTGAGGGATGTGGGGTGTGTGGCTGCCTTCACCACATCCCACCCCTCTGTTTTAAATGCACATTATAACAACACGCATCAACACCATACTCGAGCGGGAGGATGGAGGCTAGGGGTCTTTTCAAACCCCTGTTCGCTACGGGCCATCAGGGGTTGGGGTCCGGAGGAGGACAGGCGGTCTGGTCGGGGTCCTGGGCTGTCGGGCTGCTTTGCCACTGTGGGGCCCTTGGCGGTCTGCTTGTCTCCGTCCTAGAAGGTAGGGGGTCCACCTCCTGGGTCCGGGGGCTGGTGGCTCTACTGGGGCATCGGTACCTGGACCTGGGAGCATAAAGTGTGCATGGGATGTGTGAGTGAGGGTACAGCGTCATTTTTTTGGGTGTCTTGGTGAGTCAGTGAGAATGTATGGGTTTAAGAGGGAGGGAACGTATGACTGTGTCTGTATGTCTTTGTCTACCTGTCAGGTTGGATCTTGGTCTGCCCCCTCACCTGGCGCACCTCAGGCCATACACTTAATGGGGGGCCTATTTCCCCTCCGTCACTCCCCGCCGGTGACGGGGGCCCCTGTCTGCTGGTGCATCGGTGGTCAATCCGGTTCGGACCTGGTGCGTGCCTGGCCGGGCCTGGGGGGGGCGGTGTGTCGGTCGGCCGATGCGGTGGGCCGATATCTTCCTTTGGTTAGTTGGGGCACCTCTTTTAGAGGTGCCAGGTTTGGAATTGTTGGGGGGTTCCTGCTCGGTGGCTCGGCGGGATGCGGATCCGGCGTGTCTGCTCGTTTGATCACCTGTTCTGTGCGCACCGTGCGAGGTCGGTTCATTGGCGGGTTGGACCGGCCCTGGCCCTCGTTGGATGCCTGGTCTCGGCGCCCTGCGTTGCGCGGGATCAGGACCCGGGAGCTGGTACAACTTGGTGTCCAAATGCTGGCTGAGCCCGGCCTGGGGATGCTGTCCGTCCCCTGCGGCTATCGGTGGGGCGCTGGGATGTTGGCGGTGGGGATTGGCCTAGGGTGGAGGCGGCGTGTGGCTTCCGGCCGCGGCCCCTGCAGTGCCGGGGGCCCCTCGTCGGCCGGTCCCTTGTCGGGTCCCTGCTGGGGGGTGGGGTGCCCCTTGGCCCCGGCTTCCCCGGTCCGTTGACCGGCCCACCCCGGTTGCCGGCGGGGCCCGTGGGCTTGTCACTGCTGCCCCCCGGGCCCCTGCATAGTGGCCGCTGGATGTTCCCCTGGGGTTCTCCTTTGCTCCTCTCTTGGGGGATGCGGTCGGCCCCGACCGGGTCCGCCTGGGGCTCTGGCGGTCCTTTGGACGTCTTTGCTCCGATCTCCTTCATGTCTGCATCGATTCCTGGGAGACGGATTGATGTCTGCTCACACCAACTATCGAACACTCTTATGGAGAAACCTTATATGCACCAGCATGCTAACACACACACATAGATGTGGGGTCTCTGGTGTTTAAGGAAATATTCTTGGGCTGAGGTTATCATTACTAGAGCTTGATTAATCAGTACCATGAGTTTTTCTGTGACATTGTTGTTGTATTTTTATATCTATTTTTGTGTGATGTGGTTGTGTAATTCTTAGTTCACAATGTTTGGTTGGTTTTGTCGATGTTCCTTTTTCGTGTTTTGTTTTGTTTTTTCCGTCTCTCTGCCGTCCTGTGGGTATGGAGGCAGACTTCAATGTCTTCCTGTGTTTTCTTTGTTCCCCTTCCTCTCTTGTATTTTCAACTCACCCTCTCTCTTGACTTTTTGTTTCCTACCTCTCTTCTTCATCTTCCTTCTTTCTTCTCCTTAATTTTCCATCTCCGTGTCCATAACATCAGGAAATAAAAACCCCAACAATTCATAATAAAGATTTTTCACACATATATCAAGTGGAGTACTATAGCAAAAGCTGTAATGCTCTGCTTGTGAAAGTAAATCTGTTGGGCTTCTACTTGGTACTCAGACACCAATTCTGAGCTCCACACTGCCAAACAGGACACGTAAAAAAAAAAAAGAAAAAAAAAGCTTTCAATTACAACCATTGTCTGCATCTATTGGAGAACATTACAATATATTCAACATTCAGGCCTGTAAGGTCCACATCATGTTTTTACACGTTTTTTTTCCGCTATCATTTACTGCGCTCCGGGACCTGTGCGCGTCTTTGGTCATGCCTGCGCTGTCATGTACTTTGCGTTCCGGCACCTAATGATTTACAAATTAAGCACTGAAGCCACACCACGTTGAATAACGTGGACGTTCTTCGATCTTCCTGTAGACTGTTAAAGCAATATCACACGAGAGGCAGCGCTGTTGTAGCCTACTCTAACATCAGCACCGATCAGCTCTCATAGAATGTCTCTTGTCCAATTAAATTTCAAAAATTAACACGGAATAAAATCGTCCAATCAGAATTTTGGTCGACTTAGAACGCATCGACCAATAAGTCGACCAGTCGACTAGGAATTTACAGCCCTAGTCCCCGGAAATTAAAAACCTCCCAATACCTACTATCATTCAAGTCACAACTCAAAACCCAACTTAAACAGATGGGTTTTGAGTTGTGACTTGAATTATAGATTATACTCAATTATAGTGAGTTGGCTTACTCACTATAATTGTCTCCTAATTTTTTTAATTTAATTTCTTTAAAATTTCTGTAACTTATTGTTTCATTATGCTGTGCTGATGCTTTGCAAAGCGACCTTGAGTGTCCTGAAAGGTGCTTCAAATTAAATGCATTATTATTATTATTACAGCTTTAACGAGCAATATCCGAACGAGATCCTGGATAGAAGGTGAGTTTTATTCCCAATCAGGAAAAAATATATCAATGAAGGTGTAATGGATATATTTAGTGGGGGTAATTTACCTCATGTAATACTCTCAATGGTAAAATAATGAATAACCTGCTGATATGACATACGTCTATTTATAAGAGGTTTAAGGGATCACTGTTCTGTTGGTTATGTCTGAGGAGTTATTCAGACACCTGACTGGTATTGCCTGCAGTGATCGGGAGGGGGAGCGCTCTGTGCTTGCTTCAGTTTTGCTCAAGCTGCTGCAGAAGAAGCATCGTGTCTGAGTGCTTTTTCCTAATCTCCCGTATGAAATGCTTGGTTTTTTAATGTAAGTCGTGCTATAAATGTGCGGCAGGTTGTTTTGTGTTCACTGCCTGAATGCTCTAATATTTAATGGAGGATTTATTAACCATTTTAAAGCGTTTTGTATTAGCTGCCAGTAGCTAGCTTAGCCACGTTTTCTGCAGTGTAGCTGCAGCACACGTGATGTGAGCATCAGATTTGTGCTGAATATTGAGACAGAAATGACGATCAATTGTTAATGTGTATATGTTTATTTGAAAAAATGTGAATGAGTTGCTCACTAATAAGGAGTTTATATTAAATCAATATTGTTGTCAGAAGTGTTATTTTAGCTTGGAATGTGTTTACTTCTTTTTATAAGCACTGTTGTCACTTACCAACTTGATTTGATTTTACAGTTTATTTTTGGAACATGTGAAAATAATAACCTTTCCTGGTAAGGTTTAGTTTTGAACGAATTTAATGAAGGTCAATATTTGAAATGATCTGTATTTGAAATCATTGTTTATATTGTTTGTTGCATAAATATTTGTGCATTTGCAATTAATTCTGAGAAAATTCAATACAGTTTTGCTCAAGCTGCTGCAGAAGAAGCATCGTGTCTGAGTGCTTTTTCCTAATCTCCCGGTCCCAGGTACCAGGGTGTAACAAAGGCACCAGAGCTACAGTGGTGGTAGATAAACTGTATGTTAATGGTCAGCTGTTATACCCAATAGCTGTTAGCGATCATGCTCCTGTTTTCTCTGGTAAATACTCTGGTAAATAAGAAAGAAATTCCACAAAGCAAAAATTGGAAATTCAATAGATAACTGCTTAAGGATGAAGATTTTATTAAATATTAAAAAAAAGAGTGGGCTTCATTTTTGGAGTTTAATGACCTCCCTGGTACGTCACTATTCATTCTCTGAGAGGCAGGAAAAGCTGTGCTTAGAGGTAAAATAATCTCATTCTCATCAAATAAAACGAAAATAGAAAACAAAAATATTCAGGAATTAGAACAAATTATTAAATCATTAGAAGCATCCCTGGATGAGGAGAGACTCGGGAAAATTGGTAAAGCAAAGCTAGAATTAAATTTAATTATTAATAAACAGACCCAGTTCTTAATTCAAAGACTTCGGATAGAAAACTTTGAACAGGGTAATAAATCAGGTAGCTTTTTGGCTAACCAGCTCAAAAGAAAAAACGACAATATCTGCTGTTAGGGACCAGACTGGGAATATAGTACAGTATATGATCCTAAAAGAATAAACACCTTTAAAGAATTTTACCGGAGATAAACCCATGAGATCATGACATTGAACAATTTCTGGATAAAGTAAAACGTCCTAAATTATCGGATAGTCAAGCGATGGCCCGAGATTCACCACTAACAGCGACTGAATTCCAGGAGGTCCTCCAAATAAAAAGGCTCTAGGCCCAGATGGATTTGCAGCAGGGTTCTTTTACGGAATTCTGGAATATTTTGGCACCAGGATTCCACAGAATGCTGCAGGAAACCAGGGAAATGGTAGACTTTCTCCAAATATGAATTCTGCCTACATTAGTTTTCTACTACAATCAGGTAAAGACCCTGTGTTTTCTACCAACTATCGTCACATATCCCTCATTAATGTTGATCTTAAAATAATCTGAAAAGCCCTCGCAAAAAGGTTAAAGAAAGTAACTCTTCTTTTAATACATCCTGACAAAATTAGTTTTATAAAATGGAGACATTCATCCACAAATTCAAGTAGATTAATAGATTTTTCTTACTGTAAAAACACTGAAACTAATATATTATCTTTAGATGCAGAAAAAGCATTTGATGGAGTTAACTGGAAATTCCTATATGTAACCTTACATAAATTTGGCTTTGGAAATTCTTTTATAAACTGGTTGAAATTATTATACAGTTCACCAACAGCATGTATCAGGACTAATAAGTAAACATCCTCTAGGTTTTATCTTCAGAGAGGTACCAGGCAGGGATGTCCACTCTCTCCCTCCCCGTTTGCTTTTTTATTGAACCACTAGCAGCAATAATCAGGCAAACTAATAATATTAAAGGCATAAAATGCAATAACATAGAACATAAAATCAGTCTTTATGCAGATGATGTATTACTTTTTCTCCAGCATTCACAAACCTCTTTCTCTCAGGTAATCGGGTTGATAAACTCTTACTCAAGAGTTTCAGATTATTCTAAAAAGTATCGATGTCCCACCAAGACTGGCAGATTTAACAAAGCTAAACTAAATCCCACTTTTAAAGAAGTGGAAGATGATCTTTCTAGATGGAAATCCCTACCCATATCAATTATGGGAGGAGTTGCATCAATAAAAATGATGGTTTTGCCTAAAATCAATTACTTATTTTCAATGATCCCAAGCAAACCATCACCAGATTGGTTTAGGTCTCTGGACTCGACGTAGAACAAACGTTATGCAATAAGATAAAATTTCAGACTTACTAGCTCAAATGTAAAACGACACAAATGCTTTAAAAGCATTAATATCAGCTCCTCTCTGACAGCATGGCGGGAGTTTCATACTACTCACATGCAGACATACACCCATCTGGAATAACCCTGACATCCTATAAAAAAGAGAGATACATTTTCCAGATTGGAGGTGTAAAGGAATTAAACTCCTGGAACATATATTTGAAGGAACAGACTTTATCACATTTAATACATGAATTACACATTATGGGATTGACAAAAATAAAATTTTACAATATCAACAATTTAAATCTATTATAAAATGTAAATTTAGGCTCAGTACGGTTGAGTTACAAATGCCAGCAATAGTTTTAGAGTTTTTCAATCTCAACCCCCCCCACAATTTGCTGTCTAAAATGTGCAGGACATTATCTACATTAGATGAATCAATAGCCCTTCCTATTTCAAAATGGTAGGTGGATCTATCAGTCAGCTTGGACCAAGTCTGGTCGGGGTCTGGGCTGGTGGGCTGCTTCGCCAATGTGTTGGCTTTGGCAGTCTGCTTGACTCCATCCTAGAGGGTAGAGGGATCACCTCCTGGGTCCAGGGGCTGGTTGCTCTGCTGGGGTGTCAGTACCTGGACCTGGGAGTACAGAGTGTGTATGGGGAGTATGAGTGGGTGTATAGCGTCCTTTTTTGTGTGTCCTAAACCTAATATGCAACAGCATGCTCATACACACACGCACACAGGTGTGGCGATTCCGGTGTTTACAGATACATTATTGGGCTTAGGTTACCACTACTAAATCTTGTAATAAATATATATACATATATATTCAATTCAGTTTGTTTAAATAGCGCCAATTCATATCAGATGTTATCTCAAGGCACTTAACAAGAAGTCATTTCAATACATTTATACAAACATTCCAATCAGTTAAAAAGTTTCCTATTTAAGGAATCCCAGCAGATTGCGTCAGTCATTGGCGTAAGGTTGCACAGACTTTCCAACCACAGCAATCCTTCAGCAATCCCTCATACTGAGCAAGCATGTAGCACGGTGGAGAGGAAAAACTCCCCTTTAACAGGAAGAACCAGGCTCAGTAGGAGCGACCATCTGCCACGACCGTCTGGGGGTCTGAGAAGACAGAGCAGAGACACAGAGGGAACAGAAGATCCGATATAAGAGTACTCTCTATGTTACAGAAAGTAAAAAGTTGGTAACAGGACACAGTGGATGTTCAGCCACTGGGAGCACCATCCCAGTCGATGCCCCCCGTCCAACAGGGCACTGCAGCCAAGCAGGACACCAGACCAGGTATATCTTCTATGAAGAGAAAAACACTGAGAGAACACAAAGTTAACAGTCGAAATAGCAAAATGTACTGTAATACAACTGGAGACTAGTAGTAGAAAAGGAAGTAGCAGAGTGAGAAAATTTGTAAGTCTGTCCTCCAGCAGTCTAAGCCTATAGCAGCGTAACTACAGAGCTAGCTCAGGATGACCTAAGCCACTCTAACAATAAGTTTTATCAAAAAGGAACGTTTTAAGCCTGGCCTTAAAAGTAAACAGAGTGTCTGCCTCACGGACTAAAGCTGGGAGCTGGTTCCACAGGAGAGGAGCCTGATAACTAAAAGATCTGCCTCCCATTCTACTTTTAGAAATCCTAGGAACTACAAGTAAACGTGCGGTCTGAGATCGACGTGCTCTGTTGGGAACATATGAAACAATTAGATCTGAGATGTATGATGGAGCTTGATTATTAAGGGCTTTGTATGTAAGAAGAAGGATCTTAAATTATATTCTGGATTTAACAGGGAGCCAATGAAGTGAAGCTAAAGCAGGAGAAATGTGATTTCTCTTTTTAATATTCATCAGAACTCTTGCTGCCGCATTTTGGATCAACTGAAGGCTTTTAATGGCATTTTGTGAACTTCTTGATAGTCTAGATATATATATATATATATATATATATATATATATATATATATATATATATATATATATATATATATATATATATATATATATATATATATCAAGCATAATACTATAGCAAAAGCTGTAGTGCTCCATTTGTGACAGTAAATCTGTCGGGCTTCTACTTGGTACTCAGATACCAATTCTGAGCTCCACACTGTGTAGACAGGACACGTGTAAAAAATTTTTTTAAAAGAGTATTTGTCTTGCAACTACTCTTAGGTTAAATTAGGTAAAATTTCTGCTTCTTCCTGTCACATGACGATCTGCCCCAGGGCAAGGCAATTAACCCTAAATTGCCTATCACACTCATTGTACCAGTGTATGAATGTGTGAGTGCAAATGGGTTTAAAGCGCTTTGAGTGGTTGGTATGACTAGAAAAAGTACCGTAGAAGTCCAGTCCATTTCATTCATTTATACTGACTTAATTCTCCTGCTGCAGCCAGGTTTCTGTGAGACAAAAGAAATCAATTTGATTGGAGTCTTTGAAGAAAGAAATCTTATGTTCAATAAATCACATTTAATGTTTGTTTTTTTTCAAAGTAATATTTAACTCACTGAGTTTGTCCTAATTTGCCCTTGTTAGGTTATCCTTGAATCCATTTGATTTTGGCAGTGGGAAAGACGCTGTCTCAATGGGGTAATATGTGGGTAACAGTACAGAAGCTGCAGAGAGTCTTGTTAAACAATGACTGTGCTTCCTGGTCTGGACCTTGGGTTGTCACTGTTTTGGAGGACGAATATATCCGGACAGATTCTTAGAAAGAAGAGCTGCTCCATCTAAAGTGAGATGGATGCCGTCTCTCTGGATAAGATCAGGTTTTCCCCCAAATATTTGCCAGTTATCAATTTATCCCACATTGTTTCCAGGACCCCACCTAAACAACCAGCAGTTGAATTGTGGCATGCTGCTAAACATGTAATCACTGATCAGATTGGGCAGTGGACCAGAAAAAATTACCTGGCCCGACATTGTTTTTGCAAACTTACACAATTGGAGTAACCAGGTGTCATTAACGCCAGCATTAATAACAATTTACCGCTTAATTTCCCTCTGGCATCAGTGAAGTATTTTTGAATTTAATTGATTTTAACTGTATTTACGCTTATCCTTAGCCAGCAGTTTCAGGTAGGATTTGATGTGGTCTGTTCTGGCGCTTGGCAAGCATTTGACTCGCTGGTGTCTCTAATGCCACATTTTTGATTATGGAGCTGCTAAGTACTAGAGTCAGCTTCTCAGTGAGTGTGTTGCCGAGGTTGGTGCTGCGGACGGGTTGGTGGTGACCTGTAGGCTAGGTTCTGGGACTATGCCTCCTACCTACCCAGCCAGCCTGAGGTTCCGAATGTGCACATTCTGTTGGAGGACCATGAGGTGTTAATGTTCTTATTGGCTGCAATTCCGACACTGGCTCCAAAGCAAAAAAAAATGCTACATTTATTACATGTACCATTATCATTATTATTATTATTACCATTATTTGGAATTCGACTCCCTGATCTTGGTAGACCAAACAAAAACTCCCTTGGATGTGTGTGCAAAAAGACGCTCCATCCCACCCCACTCCCCCATCCCCCACATGAGCCTGTGAGCTCCCTGACTCAGCCCCAAGGTCGTATATTACATCACAGGCGACAGACTCTGGGATTGAACTGAGAGGAGTTTCATTGTCTCACATTAATGCACACACACATAAACTCAGCAAAAAAAGAATGAGGACTGCTGATGTGGCTAGGGCAATAAATTGCCATGTCCGCACTGTGAGACGCCTAAGACAGCGCTACAGGGAGACAGGAAGGACAGCTGATCATCCTCGCAGTGGAAGACCATGCGTAACAACACCTGCATAGGATTGGTACATCCGAATATCACACCTGTGTGACAGGTACAGGATGGCCACGACAACTGCCTGAGTCACACCAGGAACACACAATCCCTCCATCAGTGCTCAGACTGTCCGCAATAGGCTGAGAGAGTGCTCTTCACTGATGAGTCACGGTTTTGTCTCACCAGGGGTGATGGACGGATTCGTGTTTATCGTCGAAGGAATGAGTGTTACACCGAGGCCTGTACCCTGGAGTGGGATCGATTTAGAGTTGGGGGTCCGTCATGGTCTGGGGCGGTATATCACATCACCATCGGACTGAGCTTGTTGTCATTGCAGGCAATCTCAATGCCTTGCGGTACAGGGAAGACATCCTCCTCCCTCATGTGGTACCCTTTATGCATGCTCATCCGGACATGATCCTCCAGCAGGACAATGCCACCAGCCATACTGCTCGTTCTGTGCGTGAGTTTCTGCATGACAGCAATGTCAGTGTTCTGCCATGGCCAGCGAAGAGCCCGGATCTCAATCCCATTGAGCACATCTGGGACCTGTTTGATCGCAGGGTGAGAGCTAGGGCCATTCCCCCCAGAAATGTCCAGGAACTTGCAAGTGCCTTGGTGGAAGAGTGGGGTAACATCTCACAGCAAGAACTGACAAATCTGGTCCAGTCAATGAGGAAGAAATGCACTGCAGTACTTCAAGCAGCTGGTGGCCACACCACATACTGACTGGTACTTTTGATTTTGAGCCTCCCTTCATTCAAGGACACATTATTCTATTTCTGTTAGTCACATGTCTTTTAAACATTTTTAGTTTATGTCTTATGGTGTTGACTCTTTTAGTGTTCATACAAATATTTACACACATTAAGTTTACTCACGCCACAGCTACAGATATGCACGCAGTCCAGGATTTCAACATGCTCGCGGTACCCTAAGACTCCAGCAAACTCTTCGGACAGGGAAATGATGGGCGCATGCTTTTGATGGCCGCGACCGGTTTCTCTGTGCGGAGGGTTCCAGAACCTCACACGTACCATTTGTGTTCTCATATCTTGTGACCGATACATGTGCTTATATGTTTTTGCAGTGTTTTATTTTTAGCACCTCGGCTCGGCTTCCTGTAACCCAAAAAGAAACTAACAATTCTTTGGGGATACTTTTGTACATCATCATCTGATAAACCCCATCCTAACCCTAACAATCTTTAACATCTGATATTGTGACTGATCTAATTAGCTAACAGGATAAAGTAGCTGATCTCACTGTTCTCACAAAATCTATTTGTGTTTATTTTCATGACAAGCTACAACCTTTAAAGTAATAATTAGGTTAAAATGGTTCATCCGTGGCTCCATTACAGTAAAATGCATTATAAATGTGAATACATCACTTTAAGTTGCTGAATTTAACATTAAATGTTCAATTAAAAAAACAACCAAAAACTTTTGTTTTGAACTCTAGTGAGGATGAGAGCTTTCAAGATATTGACTTAGCTGCTGGTCAGAATTCATGTGAGATGATTAAGGAATCTAGAGGTTCACTGTGTTTCAATCTGTTGATTTGGTCTAATTTGCCTAAAAACAGTTAGGTAAATCCTCTGGTAGCAGGTGGGGGATTATGGTGAAATAGAAATCTGTCTCATTTGCTGATGTCCTGCTGTTTGAGGTTTCTCAGACTCACCGTCTGTTCTGACAAACACCCTGACTGCTAATTAAAGACTAATTATAATTATAAAAAGCATCCACAAGGAGCCCCAGAAACATGCTGTGAATGATGCTCTCTATCTTACAGATAATTTGAAGAGCTCTGGGTTTTCTCACTATATTATCATTATACTGTGTTTAAAATGATTTGACCCCTTTAAAGGGATATTCCACCCCTAAGTGACATTTAGTCTTTTGCCATATTCCCCAGAGTTAGATAACTGAGAAACATTTTGTAACCAGCCCAGTCATTCTCCTAATCTGGCAGCTGTACATTTGCTTTAGCTTAGCATAAACAATGTAATTGAACGGGAACAGCTAGAATTTTGTGTGCAAAAGTGATGAAAATTACTCAATAATTATCCTAATTATTCCTGTTGACCTCAATAATCATTGATTTCAAATGACAATAATATGTAACACAAAGGAATAACAGGAGCCAATTTAGACTACATTAAGGGTGTATTCAGACCAGAAACATCCTTTGGTCTGCTTGTTTGGTCCGGACCCAAAGCGAACTTAATTTTTTTCCGTTTTGCGGTTTGCATTCCCATTGCACTTTTTGCAGGTGAACTATATTTTGGTCATCCACGTGTGTGGTGACCGGTGCACCCATTGGACAGCAATGACCAGGGCGGCACACAGAGCACAGACCCGGAAATGGAGGCAAACATGGAAGCCCTTGGTGAAAGTAATTTCAATACAAACATTCCAATCAGTTTCACATTGTATGACTTTTAAAGAATTTATTTGTATATGGGTGCAGAAAAAAAGTATTTGGTCAATATCAAAACATCACCTCAAAAGCTTATAATGTAACCTTGGTTGGCAAAGACAGAGGTCAAACCACAGTAGGCCACTATATGTCTTCACCTGCTTTACACACATTGTAGCTGGTATTTTGGCCCATGCAGATCTACTCTAGAGCTGTGATGTTTTGGGGCTGTCATTGGGCAACACATACTTTCAACTCCCTCAAGTACCTCAAAAGCATATTTCCACCCCCATGCTTTCCAGTAGGTATGGTGTTCTTTAGATGCAACTTAGCATTCTTCCCCCTCCAAACAGGGCGAGTAGCGTTTATACCAAATAGTTTTATTTTGGTCTCATCTGACCACATGACATTCTCCTAATCATCCTCTGGATCATCCAGATGGTCTTTGACAAACTTTAGAGGGGCCTGGACATGCTTGCATGCTGGCTTAAAAAGGAGGACCTTTCAAATACTGCAGGATTTTAATCCATGATGAAGTAGTGTGTTACTAATAGTTACCTTTGGTATTGTGCTCCCAAGTCTCTACAGGTCATTGACCAGTTCCCCCCTGTTGTTCTGTGGTGTTTCCTCATAGTTCTCAAGATCAAATGTAGTTCCCAAGGTAAGATTTTGCATTTTGAGTCCCAGGTTGAGGGAGATTGCATTTGTATTCACTCAGTGTTCTAGAAATGTATCCAAAAGTTAATCTCTTCTCACCAAGCTGCTTGCCTATTGTATATTGGCTCATCCCAGTCTTGTGCCAGTGTACAACATTTTCCCTGGTGTCCTTGGGCAGCCCTCTTGTCTGGACGATGGTGGAGGCTGTAATCTGAATGAAGGTGTGGACAGGTGTCTTTTATACAGACAATGAGTTCATACAGGTGCCATTAATACAGGTAATGAGTGGAGGATAGAAGAGCTTCTTAAAGAAGCAGTAAGAGGTCTGTGAGAGCCAGAATTCTTGCAGTTTTGTAGGTGCTAAATACTTATCTTCTGCACTATTATACAAATAAATTATTTAAAAAATCAGAATATGTGATTTCCTGGATTTTTTAAAGTTCTATCAGTCAGTTGAAGTGTACCTATGATGAAAATTACAGACCTCACATTTTTTTAAGTGGGACAACTTACACAATCCATGGCTGCCAAATACTTATTTGCCCCACTGTATATCCATTCAGAGGCAATTTACTGATCTGATCTCTGCTACTGGCCAACAGAGGGAGTAGGCCATCGAGTGGGTGACCAATCTAGAAAGGCTAGTGTTGGGATTCATTTTTCACAAAGGAACTGAACAGACTGGACTTCCCAGCTTTCCTAGTGCTGCGCTCAATGCACTCCCATTGGTCTGTGGCCAATGATGACACCACTGAGTTTATTTAGCTGGTTGAACCCGGCCTTCCCTCTCCGGTCTCTGACATGAAAGGAGGTTCCAAAAAATCCCCTTTCTTTGCTCTAAACCTCCGGGACCAGGGAAGAACTCTCCTCAAATCTAAGAAGTTATTTCTGTCCAGCTATCCAGCGTCCTGTAAGTGTATTCAGGAAAAGCCTGCTGGCCCCAATAACTGTTCCAAGACAGTTCTTGAAGAAGACGGGCCCTGGGTGAGTTGCAGCCTTAGCGGCCTGCAACTGTATTGCGTTTTCTAAAAGATCTCTCCGTGTGCATGGACTTTTGTCCAACCTTTTGACTAACTTTCCTCCCCTTTTTTTGTGCCTCTCGCAGCTGGACTGTGTGGCTTCCATTGTTAGCTAAGGGTAATTGTATTATTCTTTGTTCTCCACACCACTTCCATTGTTAACTAAGGCTAATACCCTTGTTAACTTTAGCTGACCCCACTGCTAGCCGAAGCTAATCCCATTGCCCTTTACCCCATGTGGTCCTTTATTAGCACCTTAGCTTTCCAGAAGGGATAGCTAATGCAATCGCGCCCAGCTGATAAGCACCCGAATCCTTTCTCCAACTCACGTGCGAGTAGCATATAAATATATACACACAGGATCACTGGACATTCCTTCTCTCAGAGTCTCATCATGTCATCATGATAGGGACACCACATTATCTTCATCTGGTGTTCTTCAGCAGGTTGAGCCTAAAACCAATCCAACTCCAAACTCGCCACGGGGCCGGTATATCTGATAGTTTTATACCCTTTACAGCTGATAATTCATCAAATCAGAGTCAACTGCAGTCTTTGATCCCCCTCACCTGGTCAAAGATGGTTTTCATGTGTTCAGTCAGTACATTATTATTTTACAACTCTGTCATCAGGCTGTTTTCCAGATGCTTCTGAACATGCTGTTGTGCAGGCTCTTTCGAAAAGACAAACATTAATCCATCTCTTCTTTCAAACTTCAAGTGTTGAAGAAAGTATTAGACTGAAATCACACGGCAGCCATTTTAGTTTTTAATTATACTTTTAACCATAGACCTCCTTCAGCAATCCCTCAGTATGCTGTGGTTGGAAAGTCTGCATCAACGGGGCCCAACCTCACGCCAATAACCGACGCAATCTGCTGGGATTCCTTAAATAGGAAACTTTTTAACTGATTGGAATGTTTGTATAAATGTATTGAAATGACTTCTTGTTAAGTGCCTTGAGATGACATCTGTTGTGAATTGGCGCTATATAAATAAACTGAATTGAATTGAATTGAATAGATGGAGATAGGACCTTATCTGTCACTTTAGGGGCTTATTACTCATTGAAACCCTCTCTCTATTTTGGCGTTTCCCAGGTGTCCATATTAGGACCATTTCTGTTTATGTACATGTTGCCTTGGGGTCTGTCTTTAGAAAGAAATATGTTTTTTTCCATTGTTTTAGTGACAACATTCAGGCATATTTGCCAGTTAAACAGCAATAGAAATGCACTGACCCTTCTACTGAACTGTCTGAGGTCAAAGTTTAAAGTGTAACTGAACCCCATGAAAAATCATAACCCCGCCCCCGGACAACATTTGAAAAATTCTACAAAGTGGGTGGTACCAGGAAGCATGGAGGGGTATGGCCAACTGTGGAGGATGAGCGAAGGGGGGAATGTGCGGGTGTGTTCAGGAGGACAGTGACAGCTCGCTTAATCTGACACTGAAACATGGACAGTGACCAAAGCAACGTTGGCAGTTTTGCGACTGATCGATCTGATCAACATTCATCTGTTTTGAACGTTAGCCTACGTTAGTATTACCACTCAGAGACGGGACTCCTCCCGTCTCCCTCTGCCTCGGCGGCGCTGACTCAGCGCTCTGAGCCAGTGGATCTCCTCCGTCATCACCGGAGGTAGAGGGAGGCTTTATGGAGCCCAGCGGCTGCGAGCCGTATCAATTCGAGCCGCTGGCTCAGGGCGCTGAGTCAGCACTGCCCGAGGCTGGCGCTGCTGCTGAGGGAGAGAAGGACCGGAGGAGTCCGGTCTCTGAGTGGTAATGCTAACATAGGCTAACGTTCAAAACAGTATGTTAGCTATGCTAACTAAGTGGTAATGTGATAATAATGGTAACCTGAAAAACGCAATCCAACTCCAAACTCGCCATGGGGCCGGTTTGTCTGATAGTTTTATACCCAAACCCACGGGGCGTGTCTGTGAGACCATGGCTGCTGTGACACAGTCAATGCCTGTGACGTAAAGATGTACCGCTCTCCACCAATCACAAAATTAAAATGTAGTAGCCACCGTTCAACCCTAAGGGGGCAGCACTAAGACATTTTTAGACCAAAAAGTGTAGAATTAAACAAGTTTACACCAAAATGTAAAAAAAATCCCCAGAAACTGAAAGATTGCATTGGTAAATACCCATTTATACAGTTTATAGGCAAAAAAAAGTTGTTTTGGGGTTTAGTTACTCTTTAAACTTTAAATGACATTGCCTTAACAACAACAAGTCTGGATGGATAATTTGTATTACTCTTTCTGATCCACATGCAAGACACCATAAGGAAGACCAGTTGTAAAATATAAAATTATTTATATGAAATGGTGATCGCTGGAATGAGGAACACTGCACAGAGGAATGGAGATGACAGGAACTGTAGGAGGTGAAGTCCATAGGTGAGTATTGAACTTTGAGTCTCAGAGAATGTTTGATTTCATTCAGGTGAGCCTTTCTTGCATCCTTGGTCTGTACTGTACTGTGTGTTCATGCTACAAGGCAAAATACATATATTAACTTAAAAGTAAAGCATTCTTGGTGTTTTGGTCATGTTGCAAAACTAATTACAGTATATATCAAAATCAATACTGTATGCTAATAGATAAGTGAGTCATAATAACATATTACATTCTTTGAATTCCTTTTATATAGCTTTGCAGTGTTGGATGGGTGTCGCTGTAGGTGATGATGCAACACTTATAACCAGAGACTTAATATTATAGAGAGACTTGAGACTTGACTTGGACTCTAGCTCAAAGACTTGAGACTCGACTTGGACTCTAGCTCAGAGACTTGTGAGCATCTCTGGCAGGCAGAGCTTGAAGCTGGAGCATTGTTATAGAGGAACCAGGAACTTGAAGGCTGTCAGACATGAATTGGGAACCAGAGTTTACAGAGAAGTTGAATATTGGTCACGAGGGGAGCACGGAAAGTTCACGGAAGAACTTCAAGGAGGGCAACACTAGGAAACACGGAGGGCTAGAGGTTACCAAGCAGGTGCAACACTCAGGCGTCGAAGGTCTGATAGCAAGCTCCTTTTAAGCAGTCTGTGATGAGCTCCAAACGAGCTGCAGCTGTGGAAGGCTGCATGACAAGGCTCTGCCCTCGGCTAAATGGACAGGTCCTCAACTCAAGCAGGGCCCCTGGTGGAGATCTCCAGAAAAACGGAAACAGGAGGACAGCCAAAACAGAACGAAACACCTAACATGATTAAGCTAAAACATTTGCAGTCAAGGACCTGGTTCATGTTTCACTTATACCAAATGCAATGTGTGTTTCCATAAATGATTATTCTATGATGATCAATTGATTATCCACAGCAAACCTTTTAAATATCCACCCCCACATACACACCAAAACAAATGGCCTAGCTGAAACATGTGACATGGCTTCCATTTACTGAATGCTTGCAGCTTTCTGCTTTTAACATATCAGCTTCTCTTTTTCTGTTGTTTTTTGTTTATTGCTTCCTGTCTTTGTTAGGAAACAAATCTTGACATGACTGTTGCAGTTCAGTTGTCACTCAGAAAGAGACAGTGATAAGCCGTCTTTCTCATTTCATAGACACAGTTTGACAAGGCACAGAAAGTCTATTCAGTTGATTCCCAGTCAGATAAAAAAGCATTTCTGACATCCAATGACAATTTTTGCACTCCTCTGGGTGCTAGCAAGGTAAATTTTTTATTGACTTCACTTTCATTTGTTTATGTTTGATTAAACATCTGCATTTCTCACTCAAGTACACATTGGGATAATCAGAGGTTCAATACCTGTATATTAGTAGTATTTAGGCACAGGTGAAGTTTAAATGTAGCATTCTAGTCGGAAAGATAATATTTTAAAGAGTTGGTAAGGCATTAACTGTAAGAAAAAAGAAAAATGTTGTACGTAATGTAATGTTGGATGTACTGCCATATTCTCTGAAACGCCTTTGGAGATGGCTTATGGTGGAGAAATGAACATTCAATGCACGAGCAACAGATCTGGTTGACATTCCTGCTGTCAGCATGCCAATTGCACGCTCCCTCAATGCTTGTGGCATCTGTGGCATTTTGCTCTGAGACAAAACTGCACATTCCAGGGTGGCCTTTTATTGTGGGCAGTATAACGTACATCTGTGCACTAATCATGATCTGATCAGCATCTTGATGTGGCACACCTGTGAGGTGGGATGGATTATCTCAGCAAAGCAGAAGTGCTCACTATCACACATTTAGACTGATTTGTGAACAATGTTTGAGATAAATGGTAATATTGTGTATCTGGAATGAATTTTAGATCTTTAAGTCCATCTCATGAGAAATGGGAGCAGAAACAAAGGTGTTGCGTTTATATTTTTGTTTAGTGTACTAATATCAAGACGGTGTTTCTTTTGTTTTGTGCAGTACAGATAATCTTAACTGCAGTCAAACAGCAAAAATATTTTCCCTCTTTTATTTTGTCTTTTATTAGGATAGTTCTGTGCAGTGTTGTTCCACAACTATCATTTTGATGGCTGTGATGAGCACAACTTCAATATTTTAACTTTTTCTCCTATATTAGGATAGTTCTGGAGAAGATGGGCCTGTGGGGGAAAGTAAACCCTGTCCAATTCCAAAGTTTAAGCTTATTTTTTGTGACCCGTCTTTAGGAATGCAAGTATCCAGGGTCAGGGGAGGGAATGAGTGGGAAGTCCACTTCAGCTACTTGGCCCTGGTTTGTCCCCATGGATGAGGTGTTAGGACAGAGGCCTTCAATTTGCCCCCTTGTCCTTATTGCCTCCATCCCAGAGGACACTCCAGGGCCAAGTGCAGCAGTGAGTGACCAAGAGGAGAGAGATGTTGTAGATGAGGATGGTGACAGGCAACCAGCAGCGAGGAAGAGGAAAAGGGACAGGGATGAAGAAATGTTGGACCTCATCAGGGAGGACATGAGGCGGCAGAGGGAGGCGGAGGAAAGGAGAGGAATGGAGAGCACAGGAGAGCAGGGAGAGAATTGACAGACTTTTTTCTATTCTGGAAAGATTGGTTCCAATCTTTTCAGAATAAGGGGGGTTAATATAAAGTTCTCTGTAGTTTTGTTAAAGATTTGTTGTGAATAAATTGAATTTAAAAAAAATGTTCCTCGTAATTCGTTGTATTTACGGTTTTTTTTAATGTCCCTTGTCTGTTGAAATAAATGTAACCTTTCTTACTATCAAAATGAACATTATAAAATAACTGTTAAATGATTTGTACATTTTTTAACATACAACATTTCAAGAATATAAAGAACAAAAAACTATTTACAGAACATAAGACACTATTTTAACAAGTACTTGCAGGATTAACCTGAGTGACTCTGTATTGGACCATTTAATTATTTACAAAAATAAACAACGAGCAAATAATTTTTTTATATTTTTTAACTCCTCGAAAAAGATAAAAGTGAGAAAAAGGATGATTATTTTCTCTAACTCCATTTTCATTGCCTTTGCGAAGTGCCGTCACGGTTGTTAGGTGACAGGACATGCGCACAGGGTAAGGGCGGGAACAGAAAAGAAGGGTAGGTCATCCGAATTTGGATGACCTACCCTTCTTACTCCCGGGTTTTGTGGTCGGTGAAGGACCCGTCCTCCTTCAACCAGGTAGGATGGATCCTTTGGAGGATGCAGACCCTGAATTTGGACACAGGCCCAGAGTAACATTTCACCTCATGGTGGTACAGGACTGGTAGTGACACTGTCTTACTAATTTTAGCAAGCATCTTCACAAGGTCTTCTGCGGCTGTCCTGGAGTTGATTCACACATTTCAAACCAAAAATTGTGGAGGTCCACAATTCTTTTCCTGATAGTTTGGTTGATTTCTCTTGATTTTCCCATCACTTCAAATGGCTGTTTGGGGAGAGCCGTCAGATGCATCCACAGGTGTGCCACCTATTCACTCCACCTAGTCATCTGGAGATTTATCTTTGTTTAAAGGCACAATAAACAGTGTATGTATAGTTCTGACTTTGATGAAAGTACTTAAAAAATACATAATAATTGTCTCTCTTTATTCTGACATTTCACAATAACAAAAATATGTTCAAATGAATTGATTTAAATCAAAAAAGATTTACTCTGATTTGATGTTTGACAGTAAAGAAAAAATCTTCTTGGGTGTTTTTCCCTAAAATGTATTTAAATATCTGGTTTCAAGTGTATATATAGTTTTGAGAGAGCTACTGTCTATATACTTTGTTTATGCAGTGCCTTGTATGTTCCCTAAAAAGTACTGTACCACAACAGCTACAAATATATCAACCTTTTGTTTATACCTCAAAGACACTCATGAAGACAGACACAACTGACTGTGGAACAGTGATATCAATTCTGCAATGTGCTTAATGTTTTGACTTGAAATTATACCTATATGTCTGTCTATAAGACAATCTAGTTTTTCCTGTTTCATTTTGCTTCTCTCAGCCTTATTTGAATTAGTAAAATTAAAAATACAGTATTATTGCTTTGGCTGCGAATAATATTTCTTTTATCTTGTTGAAGTGTCAGAAGTTGCTTTGTTATTGCACATGCAACAAGATTATTACCCAACTCTCTCAACCCAGGGTTCAGAATTATTAATATTTAAGTTTCTTGGTCTGGTCAGTACTCGAAATGTAAAGGATAGATATAGTGGCCTGGTGATGAAAAAGTTGTTCCAAGTTTTGCTCAGCACAAGAAAGTGTCATGCCAAGCTCATTATCAGGGTAAAAGCTTGATGTTTCTGAGCACTGTGTCCATCTGGAGAGGAAAAAGCATTAGTATCATTCACACTGTGCTGAATGACTCCACCATAGTCATGCTCTGTGTATGAGGGTACATGCTGCATTTCTACCCACTCATCCACAGGGGGAAACTACATTTGTTCAATTAAATTAACCCTTGTGGGGTGTGCCAATAAATTTAACCACCCCCAAAAAGAGCATGTTTAAGGTTGATGAGGTTCTCTGAGGTTATAAAGTAACTTGATTTGTTGTCCCGGATTCCTAAAGAACTAGGAAGTATTTTAAAGTATTGCATAAAACTAAAAAACACATGATGTCCGGTGTAGTTAGCGGGAGACCGAACACAATGGTTGTCTATAAATGCTGAGCTCAAGGAGGTTCAACACACTCAGATATGGTCAAATATGGTCAATACTTGTCTGGACACCAACTTGTCTGGACATTGAATCCATCAATTTCAAGCACAGAAGGAAAACCATGGTTTTCAGGCTTGAGTGATATTTGTGCAGGTGAAAAGGCAGGATTTCATCAGGAATAGCTTTAACCAGCACCATGGTTTTAACAGCGTACTACTGTGAGGAACGAAAGTACCCTGCAGGAACACAAGATGGGTTTTGGAAGAAATGACAAAATATCAATCAATCAAACTATTTATAAAGCGCTTTTAATATAAACATTGTAACTCAGAGTGGTTTACAGAATTAAAATGACCCCACATAAATCACATTCTACCACAGATTTAACAGCATGATCACAATAATACCCCCCACCCCCACACACACTCGAGCAACAATAAAAAGGAAACACCATCAAAGGAGCCATCTGCACCGGCAGCAGCACATCAACAGCAGTCTCATCAATCTCATCTCTAAAAGATCCATACAATTGTTGAAAAAATGAAATGGGAACTGGGACCAAAAGGCATGTGGTGGGCCTCACTGAGGAGAAAACTTTACCAGAGGAAATGCTGGACAGTTCTGGTAGAAGCACAGATTCTTGGTAAAGACACATACTCAGATTTGTCTAAAACCATGTTACTTTGAGAAGATAATATATTACATCTGGTGGTGCCTACCAACACGTTAATCAGGGTTCCCGCGGGGTCTTATAAAGCCTTAAAAGCATTAAATTTATTAATTTTGAAATAATACCATAAGACTTTAAAACAAGGGAGTAGGTTTGATTTTGAGATTGGTGGGGACACAAAACTGCTCCAAGGCAACACTTTAGGAAAGTTGAAGTTTTTTGCATTAGCTATCATAGTTTCACATTACGCAGATGTGCTGCTCTCTCCAGGTGGATCAGATTCATAGGAATCAACCACAATATAAATTTGACAACTGTATAGCAACTACTGTAAACATATAACTAGTAATAACTAGTAATACATGATGAGGCCTCTTAGATATAAGTCTCTGATTTTAAAGCCACATGGGTGAATCATTGTTATTCAGATCATCATCATATTAACATTTTTTAACCTCTATGTTATATGTGTGTGAAGGCTTGTTTTATTCTAATGTTTAAACTGTTTTTTATCATGTAAAGCACTTTGTGTTGCCGTTTGCATGATAAGCGCTTTATAAATAAATTTGATTTGATCTGTCACAGTGCTGAATCTCATGACGAACACATCCAGCATTATTTAACCTCACCTGTGAATTTCCAGCCTCTTTTTCAGCTTCTCCTTCTCCTCTACCTCCTCTAGCCTCTCTCCCTTCATCTGCTCCTGCCTCTCTTCCTCTACCTCCTCTGGTCTCTCCATCTCCTCCAGCCTCTCTGCTGTCTGTCACCTTACAAAAATATGTTGATGCATGATGAACAGATTAGGGATAGAATGATCAGAGTTTGATGGTAAAGTTATTGCCTGAGCAAAAAAGGCCTTTACTTTCACACAATTATGTGTAATTTATTCCCCCAAAAATATGGATACATAAAATCACATGATCATCTAGAATTTGAGGTTTTATTGTATTTACACCATATATTTTATTTATGTTTTTAAACAGTTGCTCTTTTCTACACGAATACATGAAAATAAGAATAAATGAGAATAAGAATAGAAAATAACTTTAAAAAAGTGTATCTCTTTGGCATATTCAATTTTTTATATTTTAATTTAATTCTAATTTTAAGTAACTTACACTTTGACTCCTAAAAAACGTCTCTTATATCATGTTTTCTTTTCTTTGACATCCTTCAAATCCTACAACACACACACATATATACACATGGCAAAGGCAAGGCAAGTTTATTTGTATAGCACAATTCCTGTTACAAGACAATTCAAAGTGCTTTACATAAAACATCAAAAGCATTACAGCAGGGTGCAGAAAAAGCAAAAGTACAGGAATAAAAACCATGATTTAAAATGAAAGAAAATCTATCTTAAAAGAAGCCGTGCAGATTTACAACTTAGAATAAAAACCTAATCAAAAGCAGCTAAGAACAGGTGGGTCTTTAACCTGGATTTAAATAAACAGTTTCAACTGATCTGAGGCTTTCTGGGAGTTTGTTCCAGACATGTGGAGCATAGAAGCTAGAGCACGCACGCAAATAGACACAAACACAAAATGTAAATGACACCAGTAAAATACATCTAGCCGACGTGACACGGGCAGAACAAATGCCAAACGTGTTGACAACTTACACTCGCAGATTCCTCTCATCCGGCCCAACTAGCAGTTGTAGGAAGTCAGAGATGTTCAACAAGCTTTACCGCTCTGGGATTAGAAGATGGAATGACAGCGAGGACAGCCAATCACATGTAATTTAGCGAGAACCCGGCAGCCAATCAGTAAGCGATATTTGGGTTAGAGGCGGGATTTCTAGCAGAGACCGGCGACATTTAACTCTTTGTGTGCCAAAATCATTGACTAAACACTATGGACAGCGGTTGTATTGATAGTGACGACACAGTAGCGTCTGAATATTGGTAGGGACAGGTCCCTATCGTCCCTACCCAATTCTACGCCCTAGCTTTAAAAAGTCTTGAATTTTGATGTCTGGGTCTTAAAAAATGTGCTGTATGTAACTTCTCCGTATTGTATTTTTCTTCAAAAGATTTATTTGTCAACCACCAAATATTTTGATTCAATAACGTAGTATAAATAAAGAGTGGCGGAACCAATAATTGAGAACAGAACGCAGCCCCGGGTCACTTTCTTGTGACCTACTGAAATGTTTTTATTTTTCACACCTGCTTGGGTTATCCAGGGCTTAAAGTATTCCGGCACCGTGCCGGATCTCTGGCATTTGACTATGATTCAGAGAAAAAAAAAACACACAAACCCCCCCCCCAAAAAAACAGCCCTCTTGAATGCAGCATCCCACGGGAGGTGATGGTTGTTTCTCCCGAAATCAGAAGAATGGACGCTAAATTCATGGAGCCAGGGGAAGACGTCGTTATTGAAAAGGGTCTTAAAAACAAGTGGCGCTGGGCATGGGTAGATGAAAAGGGAAGAGACGGCAAGCCGTTTGGGAGCTGGTGCCAGAAGCTAAGGGAGCCTGGTACCTGCTTTTGTGTGTTGTGCTCCAAGAAGCTAGTATATGCAACTAGTGGGAAAAAAGCCCTTCACCGTCACGGACGAGACGCCGGGCAGTTAAAACAGCTGGAAACTACTGATCAGGCCCGAAATTTAGGAGTAGTAATGGACTCAGACCTGAACCTCCAGGGTCACAAAAAGGCAATAACATGATCCGCCTTCTATCACCTGAAGAACATTTCTAGGATTAAAGGACTGATGTCACAACAGGACCTGGCAAAACACATCCATGCATTTATCTTTAGTCGGATTGATTACTGCAACAGGGTTCTCACAGGTCTGCCTAAAAAGTTAATTAGACAGCAGCAGCTGATCCAGAACACTGCTGCTTATGTCCTCACTAGAACCAGGAAAGTAGAGCACATCGCCAGTTCTAAAGTCCTTACACTGGCTCCCTGTAGCTCAGAGAATAGATTTTAGATTACTTTTACCAGTTTATAATCAGTGAATGGCTTAGCACCAAAGTATGTTGAAGATCTACTGTTACTATACCAACCCACCAAAACACTCAGGTCCTCTAATTCCAGTCTGCTCAACATTAGAACCAATTAGAACCAAACATAGAGAAGCAGCTTTCAGTTTCTATGCTCCTCTAATCTGGAAAAAACTTCCAGACAATTGCAAAGCTGCTGAAACACTGAGTCCCTTTAAATCACAACTAAAAATGTATCTGTTTAGAGCTGTCTTTAAGTAAAGCTTTGATGTATCATGTGTGTATGCTTCTTGCTATATTGCTAATTTTACATTATATGCTTTGTAATGCCTTGATGTATCTTTGTATGCTTCCTCCTTTATTGCTGTTTTTAATTTAAATGCTTTGTCTGTGTTTTATTGCTATTTTTATTTTACCCCTAATCATGTAAAGCACCTTGAATTACCTTGTTGAAAGTGTGCTATACAAATAAAATGTCCTTGCCTTGCCTTACCTTCTCTCTGAAGTGGTCTGTGAACTCTTCACAGAGAGCGCTTGAGAGGGTTTTCTGAAATGCATTAGAAGCAGAGTTACAAATGTCGTCAGTGGTGGTAAAACATCATTTTGGGATTATTTTTATGATCTGAAATGATTTTGGAAAAGTGCATTTCTTGAATTTCTTACTGCCACCTCAAGTCAATGACTCGATGCAATCTGCTAGGATTCCTTAAATAGGAAACTAACTAAAACTTTAAACTAATTGGAATGTTTGTATGCTTGCACTGAAATAACTTTTTTGTAAAGAGACATTTGTTGTGAATCGGTGCTATATAAATAAACTGAATTGAATTGAATTATTGTTTGCTTTGAGAAGTTCTGTGTATCCTCCATTTTCTCTCTGCCACCCTACAAGTTCTCTTTTGTTTTTTTAGGCTTTTATTTCTCTACGGCGATGCAAGTTTTGAGTGTGTAATTTTAACTTTTAGTGGAGCAAGCAGGTCGATAGCGGACTGAAGCCTACTATTAAAATCAGACAATAAAATCGCAAGGGGGCAGGTAAACCAATAGGATGTATTTTTTCAAAAACCTAAAAAAAAAAAACTATAACCACTTTAGGGGTTAGATGACGTTTCCTGACCGTTCTCACAGAGGTCTCCAGCTAGATAAAACTGGTGATGTTAAAAAACACACAGTAGTGGTCAGAGACAGCCAAGTCAACAACAGAGGACACACTGGTGGTCAGGCCATATGTGTTGAACAAGTCCAGGCTGTGTTGTGAGTCAGCTGCATGACATGTTGACTAAAATCCATATAACTCTGAACATTTAAAAATCTGTTGATAAAGGATCTTAAAGCTTATCCACATGTAGATTAAAATCACCAGCTACAATATCGTTGAAATCCACTGCTGTACCAGCATTACACAGCAGAGGCAGCAAGGACAGAGAACAATACTTATAGAGAGCAGCAGCAACAAATGCAACTCCTTCCTGGAGCTTCACACCAGTCAGCAGCTCGTAAACTAAGAGTAGCCAGGCTGAGTGTTGTTTTTGGCCTGAAGAATGTTTAATAAAAAAATTACTTTCAGTGGTTAAATATTAGTGGTATAACATGTGTAAGTAAGATCATGTTTAATGATGTTTAACTGAATATGTACAAATTTAATAGAAAACAAACCATGTCTCTCTCTAATCCTGGGAAGCCAAATAATAAACTTACATGGGGATTCTTATTAAAACAAATCATTATTCCACCATCACCAATACCCTTCCTGATTTCCTACTGTGGTACACATTCCAAGAACATGCATTTAACATTTGCATTCAAGATTATTTCTTTAAAGTGTAACTGAACCCCATGAAAAATCATAACCCCGCCCCCAGACAACATTTGAAAAATCCTACAAAGTGGGAGGTGCTAGGAAGTATCGAGGGGTATGGCCAAGTGTGGATGAAAAGCAGAGGGGGGAACGTGGGGGTGTGTTCCGGAGGACAATGACAGCTCGCTTAATGTGACACTGAAACATGGACAGTCACCAAAGCGACGTTGGCAGTTTTGCGACTGACCGATCTGATCAACATTCATCTGTTTTGAACGTTAGCCTATGTTAGCATCACCACTCAGAGACTGGACTCCTCCTGTCTCTCTCTGCCTCAACAGCACCGAGCTCGGGGTGCGCTGGCTCGGCGCCCTGAACCAGCGGATCTCCTCCGTCGTCACCGGAGATAGGAGTACAGGGAGGCTTTATGGAGCTCAGCGGCCCTGAGCCGTATCAATTTGAGCCGCTGGCTCGGGGCGCTGAGTCAGCGCTGCCCGAGTCCAGTCTCTGAATGGTAATCCTAACATAGGCTAACGTTCAAAACAGTATTTTAGCTATGTTAACCTAGTGCTAATGTGATAATAATGGTAACCTGAAAAACGCAATCCAACTCCAAACTCGCCACGGGGCCGGTATGTCTGATAGTTTTATACCGAAACCCACGGGGCATGTCTGTGAGACCATGGCTGCTGTGACACAGCCTGTGACGTAAAGATGTACCGCTCTCCACCAATCACAAAATTCCAATGCAGTAGCCACCGTTCAACCCTAAGAGGGCAGCTCTAAGACGTTTTTAGACCAGAAAGTGTAGAATTAAACAAGTTAACACCAAAATGTAAAGAAATCGCCAGAAACTGAAAGACTGCATTGGTAAAGACCCATTTATACAGTTAAAAAGCAAAAAAAAGTTGTTTTGGGGTTTAGTTACTCTTTAATAAAAAATCAGATATTTAATTTCATGTATATAAATGAAGTAACTTTTGAAGATTTTAGTTCCACTCCACTTACTGCATTCAGATCCCCATGAGTGCCAGGTGTGGCCTAAAATGTGAAAGCTTGCCTGTGGCTGTGTCTGTTAAACACAAGGAAATAATGAGACAAACGACTAGTCTCTCAATGCTCGCCTGTTACCACGCCATTCTGTGTCATGGCGCAATGCACCTTCTGGAATGGGCGTGTAACTACAACTTAAACTTATCCCTACAGTCACTTTTCATTTCATTTAGACCAATACTAGTCTATTTTATATACGCTACACTTCTAAAATACGTCAATCTCAGCAGTTTACATTGGGCCAGGCAGGAAATCAGACACGGAAGCAGTGTAAAGCATCCAAATACTTTCAAACTAATGCATGTACAGATTTCCGATTGCTTCATTATGAAAAACAAAACAAAATGTCATTACCTGTGACACCAAGGTTGAAATCAGTTGGTCTGTGGGTCTAATATCTTGGTTTTTATCATGGAGGTGATATTAGAAGTTAATCATTGAATTTGAGAATCAACCTTTTTATATAAATTGATATAACACTGATCATTTTTACAAAGACAACATGAAAAAAGGAGAAGGCATGGACAGAAATATCTGCAGTTTTGGGAATGGATGGTGAGTTTATGATACTTGTTAACATAGAATTAAATTTTCCCCTGTATACTACCCTTTAAGTTATGCAATGGCAATTCTCTTGTGATTTTGTGATCTCCCAGGACCAGCTGCATGGAATGCTTTTGTAGCCAATATGCGTCTGAAACGCTCCCAGTGGGAAGACGCACTACTGTGCTCACGAGTAGGCCCTACTTTCCACCGGACGCATAAGTGGCGTCTCCAAGGAGCATAATATGCAGTTGATGGCCGCCATTATAGTCAATGGGACCATTTCCACCAGGTTTCTGAGACGCCTCCAAAAGGTTGTGTCGTAGCCCTCTCCTAAGTTCTATTTTTTACGCGCTACACTTCTAAAACGTGTCAAACTACTTGTTAACATAGAATTACATTTTCCCCCAACATAATACCACTAAAGTTATGGAACTGCAATTCTCCTGTGATTCCGTGATCTCCCGGGACAAGCTGGGTGGAACTTTTTCGCGAGTGATAGGCATCTAAAACACACCCGATGGAAAGGGACACACTGCTGAATTCACGAGTAAAACGTGTCTATTACGTTATGCGCTGCTTACGCGTCTGGTGGAAAGCAGGGGTAAAATATGTAGGACATTGTCTAAAATAGATGAATCCATAATTCTTCCTATCTTAAAATTGGAGATGGATTTTTAAGTTAGCTTTGACCAAAACATTTGGGCTCACATATGTTTAAGAACTTTAAATTACTAGAAACCAAAATTTGCAATTAATACATACAAAATCCTTCTTATACTACACTATACAGTTCAGCATGGGTTTTGCACCATCTAGTACCTGCTTACAGTGCGAAGGCAATATACCTGCAAATTATATCCACACACTCTGGTTCTGTTCAGAGGTTCTGGTGAGGGAAATGTGAAGACTTATCTAAATGTCTGAAACAAAATATTCAACATTACTCCTCAATCTGTAGATTATGTCACCATGGAGACAAATTTGGTTAACATGGTTCTCACTGTCTTATGTATTGCTTAGAAAACTATTCTGCTGAACTGGAAAACTGAACATGAAGGTTTAATGTCTATGACCTTGAAGTTTAATTGAGCGCCTGAATCTTATCTAAAGCGCCGACTGATCCTGCCTATTGGCGCTGACGAGCCATGGGGTCGCCATCTTGGACCGGTCTCCTGTTCTCCACTGTAAACAATCTGTTGGGCAGACTGACAATGAAGTGTCAGCGCGTTTAGTTGATCATAACCTGCTGAATACTAAATGTATTTTCACGCTGTTTTTTCTGCAATTTTTTTAAGTTAAATAAAATACAGGACATCAATTTGTTTGGATACTTCAATTAATGGAAACTGAATGGATTTAGAAGTAGACAGTACCCATGGAAGGAATGAAGAAAACTTCAATTGGGGAACAAAAGATGCTTCAAAAATAATCTTATTATAATCGAATCGAATGGCACCCAAGATGGCACATCCTGTCTGGAATTTGACCAAATGTTGGGGTGAATGTGGCTTTTCTTCTCTGGTTGGGTCGGATAGATGGTCTTGGGCTCAATAATGCTGTTGACATGGATTCTGGTGTGAAGATGACAGGGCCTCCCTCCCTTGGTTGATCTCAGCAAACAGGAGTACTTATTGAGGTAAGAGGGGAGAGCAAGCTCCCTGTGAAAGGCTTTTTGTTTACCCAGTTCTTCACTCCCCATCCTTTGACACCTCCCTCCACCTGGTCCATCACACCACCAGTCATGCAGAGCCGTGGGTTTTCCAACTTTGTGGTCATCGTGGTCTGGGCCCCAATTTTATGATACAACTTAGACACTGTGTAGGACCTTGGAGATGAGCACACTTAATGGCATCCATTTAGTTTTATTATAATTTTGTAAAGTTGAATGTCCAGTTCACTCTGCTATGTATTCATTTAAATTGAAATAACACCCTTGAGCAATTTTACAATCAAATGTTGTTATGATGTATTTAAAAGGGTTTCTCAATTGCTCAAGAAGTAATGGGCTCCTTGGGGAATTCTTTGTTGTTCTTTCTGATGTAGTTAGATTCTGTCTTAGAAGACCAACACACACAGTGACTCAAGCTGAAATGATTCCAGCATTCAAAGACTAAACAGACACCATTGTGCTGAGATACACTGAGACAACAGAGCACGGAAGAGACGTCCTGTCAGCTCAGTGAACCTTTCCATATTGCTAGGATTATTTTTCTAACTCTGACTGATGATAATGAGCATGTAAATGTTTTCTTCCAGCACAGAGGACACCGTGAGGTCCAAACATCCCCCTCCCAACCCCCACCTCATACCACAGATTTCTCTGGTTAAATCCTTCCAATTAGCCAAAAGACTCAGCCGATGTCTCCAAGGAACATTCTCTCTGCAGGAGGGCCACATTAAATAATTCTGGCTGTGTAGTAATGGTGGTTCCTTAAAAAAAAGACCACTTCTCTTCTCTCCAAATCTTTGATTCTACATTGCACTGATTTTCACCAGATACATATTTAATGAATGTAGGGTGTTTTGTTCCTTTATGACTTACATACGGATATTAATTCTTATTCTTTATGGGATATACTAAACATTCACTCAGTCCAGGCCCTGTGTGTTTGTTTCTTAAGGCTAACCTGTTGTTTAAAGACCCTTGAGGTACCAATCAAATACTGCTAAAAGTGACAGCATGGAACATGAAACTCTTTGATTACCTACTGATTGATGTAAAGAAAGTTTTTTTTTCATTTACTTCAGTTTTTGTTCCATGCAAGATTACTGACAGGGTCAAGAAATCCTGTCATAATCCATTTTTACCAATCTGAACAAGCTGAACAGAGAATCCACATCATGCCATCACAACATCAAGCCAATTAATAAATGTATTTTTTTTCTCCACAGTGACAAAAACCACTGACTGTGGCCCCAGTAACTACATGCAAACAATGAATGATTGCACTTGAACACACAGTCTTACAACTTCCTCCTATTCTGAATGGACATGCATTGCAAACCCCCTCTTGTGCATAGTTAAATGTCTCAAGAGGACTTGCTGCAGAGACTATTTTCATGAGGTTTTGGACTTTTGGAACAGACAGATGCAGAGCTGGACTGGGACCAAAAAATGGCCGGCCATTTTTGGCCATGATGGCCCACCATGATTATTTACACGATATGCGAAGGCATTCAACATACCAGAAGATATTTGTGCACTTTGTGTTCCAAAATTAGAATAAAGCACAACAGGCAACAAAAAAGAAAGTATCTATGTTAGAACAATTGATACACTCTTTTCAATACTCTTTCAAAACAGAGGCGACTGTGGCTCACTGGGTAGAGTAGTTGGCTTATAATCAGAGGATTGTAGGTTTGATTCCAGCTTCCGCCTGTCATATGCCTGCGCGTTGGTGAGTTTGTGAGTGCAAATGGGTGAATTTGGCTCAAGTGTAAAGTGCTTTGAGTGATCAGCATGACTAGAAAACTGCCTTATAACTTCAGTTCATCTACTCAGATTTTCATCTTGTGAGACATAGCCATAGGGTCACAATTCCCATTTGAAATACAAATGAATGCCAAAGAAACACTTTTCAGTGTTTTATGAAATGTACTGTTTATACATAAACACAGCTATGCCCATAGTAAACAATGTAAAAAATAAAAAAGAGCTCCTTCTCAATGTGGCATATTAAGTATGAAAAACAGAGAATTTTACTTGTGTTATTTCTCAGTTTAGCTACCAATGATAAATCAGCGATTTTGGCAATGTGTTAGGTAAATATTACCCTAGAACATCGAGAACAGAATGAGGAAAGACACAACTTCTATGTTTTACTTGTGAAAAGAATTCACAAGGGGAAATCCCACTTTAACTTTAACTTAATCTTGTTCTGAACTTCGGGCCAGGTTTTTTAGAGTAACTTAATCTTTTCCTTAACTTCAGGCCAGGTTTATTTTTTTTTGGACGACTGGACTTAAACCAGTCACCTTAGGAGGACTTTTTAAATTCTAAGCATTATTTTCAACCGGTGAAACCTTAGTTTAAACTCTACAGTGTCTACACAATCACACTGCTCATCATACCTGCTTTCTTCAGTCAGTTCTTCACAAAGTTCGGATGCCGTCAATCCGGTCCAGCGGAGCTTATCGAGTCACACTGGCCAACACAGAATTCACTCTGGTGGGCTTAATTCCGCAAGTCTAACCAGCTGACCTCGATGGATCCGCAGGAACACGGGTATGTTGGCTCCGGCTCGAAGGACCAAGTTATGTCAGGTAAATAGTACCCTAGAACATAGAGAACAAAATGAGGAAAGACACAACTTCTATGTTTTACTTGTGAAAAAAAATCACAAGGGGGAAAATAGGCATCAAGCTCGCTCAGTGTCTTGTCTCCAAGAATGCTCAGCGCTTACTCCCACCGAGCTCACTCTCCCAAAAGCTTTTATTACAAAACAGGGGTTTACACCAGGTTATAAACCACACCCACATGGGTGTTGAAACGGAACAAACAAACAAAGTACATGTAAATTAGGCCTTCCAGACAACCCTCTAAAGCAACTCTTAGCTAGAGGATCCCTAAGCTCTGTGATGTCAGTAAAGCATACAAATTGTCTTATTACACTTATCAATGATAATAAATTTTTTCTAACAAAATGTTTCACTATTCATTATTATTTGAAAACAAAGCCTTAAAAAGGCCTTTTAGATTGCCTTTAGATTTTTCCATCATTTCAAACCTTTTTTAAAAACTGGTGAAGGCAATTCTCTAACACAAACAGTGCATGTTACAACCCTAGTTGTTCAAGGATGAAGGTGGGTGTAACATAAGGATGATGTGCGTAGAAAGGTATTAAAGACAATAGCTTTATTTGGCCAATGAGGTATTTACAGGTGGAAAAGTACAGGGGGTACAAAATAAAGCTGTTACAATAAATAACAAGTACGAGTACAATAATACAAGCAAAAGGCTGGGTGTCTATAATTTAAACAATAACCAACTAAAACAAAAAGAGGAGGAAAGCCTCCACTAGGCACGCTCTAAGTTAACACAAATACATTCTCCAGCAAAGTAAATACAAAAGGGTGAATTAAAGTGGAAACAAAACCCCTGACCAGCCTGTACAAACACATTTAAGATTGTCAGGGCAATCAAATGATCTATACAAGTTTTAAGAAACCATTTTAACAAGCAACCACTCTAAGATCACACTAGGATGTCGGCGTGAGTTTGGGACTTCAGCACAGATCTGAGCCTCCAACTGAATTGCAGCTGGGCATTTATAGAGCTGAGCCATCTCCCACATGGTCATCAGTACAACTGGAAACACCTGTGGTGAGCGTGCACAAAAGGAGGAGGGGTAAGAAAGCCTGACAGGCTTGTCGCTGTCCACGGTGCTGAATGGAGGAAGGGAGCAGAAACCGATGCTGGACAGTAGCTAATCTGACCTCTTCCTCCCTGAGTCACATCTCTCTCCTTATTTCAATTCAATTCAGTTTATTTATATAGCCCCAATTCAAAACAGATGTCATCTCAAGGCACTTAACAAGAAGTCATTTCAATACATTTATACAAACATTCCAATAAGTTAAAAAGTTTCCTATTTAAGGAATCCCAGCAGATTGCGTCAGTCATTGGTGTGAGGTTGGGTAGACTTTCCAACCACAGCAATCCTTCAGCAATCCCTCATACTGAGCAAGCATGTAGCGACGGTGGAGAGGAAAAACTCCCCTTTAACAGGAAGAAACCTCCAACAGAACAAGGCTCAGTAGGAGCGGCCATCTGCCACGACCGTCTGGGGGTTTGAGAAGACAGAGCAGAGACACAGAAGGAACAGAAGATCCGATATAAGAGAACTTTCTATGTTACAGAAAGTAAAAAGTTGATAACAGGACACAGTGGATGTTCAGCCACTGGGAGGACCATCCCAGTCGATGCCCCCCGTCCAACAGGGCATTCCAGCCAAGTAGGATACCAGACTAGGAATAGCTTCTATGGAGAGAAAAACACTGAGAGAACACAAAGTTAACAGTCGAAATAGCAGAATGTACTGTAATACAACTGGAGAGTAGTAGTAGAAAAGGAAGTAGCAAAGTGAAGAAAATTGGTAAGTCTGTCCTCTAGCAGTCTAAGCCTATAGCAGCATAACTACAGAGCTTGCTCAGGATGACCTAAGCCGCTCTAAATATAAGCTTTATCAAAAAGGAAAGTTTTAAGCCTGGCCTTAAAAGTAAACAGAGTGTCTGCCTCACGGACTAAAACTGGGAGCTGGTTCCACAGGAGAGGAGCCTGATAACTAAAAGATCTGCCTCCCATTCTACTTTTAGAAATCCTAGGAACTACAAGTAAACCTGCAGTCTGAGAGTGAAGTGCTCTGTTGGGAACATATGAAACAATTAGATCTCTGATGTATGATGGAGCTTGATTATTAAGGGCTTTGTATGTAAGAAGAAGGATCTTAAATTCTATTCTGGATTTAACAGGGAGCCAATGAAGGGAAGCTAAAACAGGAGAAATGTGATCTCTCTTTTTAATCTTCATCAGAACTCTTGCTGCCGCATTTTGGATCAACTGATGGCATTTTGTGGACTACCTGAAAGTAAAGAATTACAGTAGTCCAGCCTTGAGGTAACAAATGCATGGACTAGTTTCTCAGCATCATTCCTGGACAGGATGTTTCTAATTTTAGCAACATTCCGGAGGTGAAAGAAGGAAATCCTAGAAACCTGTTTAATATGGGATTTAAATGTCAAGTCTTGGTCAAAAATAATGCAGAGGTTCTTTACGTTATTACTGGGGGCCAATTTAATGAAATCCAGATGAAGTGATTGACTAATCAGTTTCTGTTTTAGAACTTCTGGTCCAAAGACAGCAGCTTCTGTCTTGTCAGAATTTAAAAGCAAGAAGTTTAGATTCATCCATGTTTTTATGTCTTCCAGACATGCCTGTAATCTACCTAACTGACTGGGTTCATCAGGATTTATGGATAAATATAGTTGTGTGTCATCGGCATAGCTGTGGAAATTTGTCCCATGCTGTCTAATGATTCTACCAATTGGAAGCATATACATGGTGAAAATAATTGGTCCAAGCACAGAACCCTGTGGAACTCCACAAGTAACCCTTGAGAGTGAAGAAGATTGATCATTTAGATGAACAAACTGGAATCTGTCAGACAAATATGGTTTAAACCAGCCTAGTGCTGTTCCTTTGATCCCTGCAACATGTTCAAGCCTTTCTAAGAGAATATTATGATCGACTGTGTCAAAAGCAGCACTGAGATTTAACAAGACCAGAACAGACACCAGTCTGCAGAAGATAGATATATATATGTTAGATATAGGTCTGTAATTAACTAAGTCATCTTGATCAAGGGAAGGTTTCTTGAGTAAAGGTTTAATTACAGCTATTTTAAATTCTTGTGGTACGCATCCGTTTACTAAGGATAGATTCATCATATCCAAAATGGGGCCAGGAACCAAATGGAACACTTCTTTAAATAATTTAAAGAAGTTTTTATCCTCCTGAATCCCTATGAATAACGAATGGTTCTTCTTTCTCTAGCCCTGCACCTGCTGCCTCAGACGAACTTGTGGTGGCAATGACAATCATATAAGTAGGTTTGGCACATGTTGTTGCATCCACTTACAGGTTTTTTTTTTACCTTTCTTCTCACAGGATTACTGCGCTGTCTCTGTGCTTTTGTGGTGTGGTCACTCCTCTTTAACTCCCCTCAGCGCAACTGGCAAAATTTGACAACCTTGGTCATAGTGAAGGGACAGGATAAGGGGAGCTGAGAGATTTCATTGGATTAATCCAATGTCCTTCAGAAAATTCAACCAATGGGCCTTCACAGTCGCTAAAAATTATTTAAAGTGGTGTAAAAGTGTTTGCCTCCTTCCTGATTTCTTATTTTTTTACATGTTTGTCACATTTAATATTTCATTAAACAAATTTAAATATTAGTCAAAGACAACACAAGTAAACACAAAATGCTGTTCTTAAATGAAGGTTTTTATTATTAAGGGAGAAAATGAATCCATATCGACATGACCATGTGCATTAAAGCTATTGCCCTGTAAACGGCTGTGGGAAGGTTGCAGGTTTGATTCCAGATTCCTGCTGTCACATGTTGGTGTTCCCCAGGGCAGAGGTGGGTAGTAACTAGTTACATTCACTCAGTTACATTTACTTTTGGAGTAGACACTATTTTTTACTTTTACTTCAGTATTATTTTAAGTATTGCTACTCTTACTTGAGTAAAGTTTCTGGCTACTCTACCCACAGCAAGTAACTTTGCTGAAGGAAATTGAATGGTTGTTTTATCCTAAAATGCATGAGACTCACACATAAAGTTTATGTTAAAGTGAGACCTCTTGCATGTACACGAGCTTCATCGTTTTAACATTATTTTCTATCTAATGGGGCTGTTGTGCTATGTGGAGGTCGAGTAGGGGTCCATCATATATGCAAGCAAGTATTGGTTTCATTAGTTTTAGTTTGAAATAAATTGATTTGGAAAAAAAGTTTGTTTTTTTAAACTTTATTCTGAGAAGTGGCAGCACATGCAGCACAAGCGGCAGCACATGCAGCACAAGCGGCAGCACACGCAGCACAAGCGGCAACACACGCAGCACAAGCGGCAACACATGCCGGCCGTTGGCCGTAATTTTTTTTTTCTTCAAGTCAAATTTGCTATTTTACAATTATGTCACGTATTTCTATTTATTTTGGTCTCTGGAATTTGCCCATAAGTTTATATTTTTGTCCAATTACATAATTTTAAATATTAATTCATCTGTTGTTATCTCAGAACAACCGTGTGCGTTTGTGAGTATGATTAGATGACTGTGGCTCCAGTGTAAAGCGCTTTGAGTGTATGTGTTACAATACTGGGTTTTTGGTTTGTTTGATGGTTTCTGCTTTGACGTCGTTCCACAGGTTATCCACTGGAGGGAGCAGCACTGCTCTTCAGCTCTGGTGGGCGGAGATCTGCAGGTGTCTGTTTGGACACCTACAATCCATCATTAACCTGAGGATAAAGGGAACTGGCAGCCAGTCCTCCAGTGCCTGAGTGTTACCCTAAATCTGGTACACCACGTCAAGAGTTTCCTGATCAGCTGAATATATATCACCTTTGATATATATTATTTAACTTACCTTCCTCGTCTCTTCTCCAGGTTTCCACGCGTTGATCTTCCTTGCTTCAAGAATCTTACCAACTCCGTTCTAGTCTATCTCTGGTTCAACTTCCACAACTGGCAGTCTAGTTTCCTGGTCCATCTTTATCCTGCAGTTGTTTCTCTGACCATTCGACTGGATCTCAAGATGACATCGCCATCTTTATAACCTAACATGACACCTCAGTGGTGAAAGGTGCACAGCTAGTCAGATAAATCTCACCACCCACATTTTTTTCCAAATAAATGTAAGTTATTACAACGGAGCGTACAAACCCCCTTTAAATATTTGTCTTTTATATCATTCTTTCTGTATGGTTTTCTGCACGGTTTCAGTGGTTCAGTCGATCTGACACCAGGCCCGTTTCAGCACATAGATCTATTATGATTGCTTTAGGGAATCTAAATCATCTGAACAACCTGTCGTCATCATCATGGACCAGGAAATCTTTGTGGTCATTGTGGTCTTAAACCCCCCCACCCCACCCCAGTGGCATGATCTTCAAAGAGTGCCAGTGCATCCATTGTACAGCAATTACTATACAGGGGTGTCACTACAATATTTATATTTCTACTCAGTAATCACATTAATGCTACACATCATATCACAATTAATGCACCAATAGGTGCAAATTCCATATAATCTAAAGATGAACACCTGAACATACTGTGATAGAATTCTTAAATGTATAATTCTTAAAGGGGAAGGAAACCACACTATGAAAGTACACCCCCTCTGTCCACCTTAACGGTGTGCCACCAGGAGCACCAACAAAAAAACGACTAGACCAGGGCAAGAGGAGGGTGCCGAGGATGGCTGGAAGAACCAGAACAAGACAAAGAAAATGTTCAGAACACAAAGAGTCCAAGATGTCCCTGAAAAAATCTCCAAGATACCTGAGGCTCCATACAAGATCTCACCTCGTGGGGTATACATAATCTTGAAAACATTGAGAAAACAACACAGAACTACACGGGGGGAACTGGTCAATGACCTGAGGAGAGTTGGGACCAAACTATCAGTAACCCCCAATTTCCACTGCATGTGCTCCGCTCCGGTCCGCCACGCACTCCGCAGCAAAAACGCTCCCCTTGTAGTCAATGAGAGCATTTCCACTGCTGCCGCTTCGCCGGATAAACTCCGCAGTCAATCTACACAAATCACTAAGCAGCAACCAGATATAGAACAACCACATTTCCGGGTGTTTTTCAAAATAAATCAATAAAGACGATCTAGACATTTTTTGTATGCATAGCTATATTAATATAAGCCAGCGCATATTTATACATATGTTGTCCAAAATATCTTGACACAGAATAACTTTTCACTTCGTTTCCACGGAATGAAGAATTTTGTTCTGACTTCCGCATTTATTACTGGCTTTTATTGCGAGATCTTGCAATTCCCGCGCATGTTTCTTTCACCACCTCTGGGCTGCAGACCGGAGCGGAGCGGATCTAGAGCGCAAGCAGTGGAAATTGGGGGTAACGCACTATGTCGTCATGGATCAAAATCCTGCAGCCTTTGGAAGGTACCCCTGCTTAAGCCAGCACATATCCAGGCCCATCTAAAGTTTGCCAGAGACCATTTGGATGATCCAAATGAGGGCTGGGAGAATGTCAGGTGGTCAGATGAGACCAAAATCAAACTCTTTGATATAAACGCCACTTGCCATGTTTGGATGGGGAAGAATGCTGAGTTGTATCCCAAGAACACCATACCCACTGTAAAGCATGGGGCTGGAAATATCGTGTTTTGGGGCTGCTTTTCTGCAAAGGGGGCAGGACGACTGATCCGTACTAAGGAAAGGATGAATGGGGCCATGTATCGTGAGATTGTGGGTAAAAACCTCCTTCCATCAATGAAAGCACTAAAGATGAAATGTGGCTGGATCTTTCAGCATGACAATAATCCCAAACACGTCGGCCAGGCAATGAAGGAGTGGCTATGTAAAAAGCATTTTAAGTTTCTGGAGTGGCCTAGCCAGTCTCCAGATGTCAATCCAATAGAGAATCTATGGAGGGAATTGAAAGTCCGTGTTGCCCAGCAACAGCCCTAAAACATCACAGCTCTAGAGAAGGTCTGTATGGAAAAATGGGCCACAATACCAGCTACAGTGTGTGCAAACATGGTGAAGACTTGCAGGAAATGTTTGACCTCTCTCATTGCCAACCAAGGTTACATCACAGTCGAACTTTTCTTATTGACCAAATACTTATTTTCTGCACCATTATACAAATAAATTCTTTAATAATCATATATGGTTTAAAAAAAAAAATTACATTCTGTCTCTCATAGTTGAAGTGTACCTATGATGAAAATTACAGATGTCTCTAATCTTTTTAAGTGGGACAACTTGCACAAATTGGTGGCTGCCAAATACTTTTGTGCCCCACTGTAAAGACAATTACAAAGTCAGCCTTCTATCAGCTGAAGAACATTTCCAGGATTAAGAGACTGATGTCCAAGCAAGACCCTGAGAAACTCACCCGTGCTTTTTTCTTTAGTCAGATTGATTACTGCAACAGTGTCTTCACAGGTATGTCTACAAAGTCAATCGAACAGCTGCAGCTGGTCCAGAACGTTGCTCCTCGAGTCCTCATTACAACTATGAGAGTAGAGCATATCCCCCCAGTTCTGAAGTCCTTACACTGGCACCCTGCAGCTCAGAGAATAGACTTTAAAACATGTGTTAGTTTAGAAATCACTAAATGGCTTTGCACCAAAATACATTAAAGATCTTTTGTTGTATCAGCTTTCCAGACCATTCAGGTCTTCTGGTTTCTAGTCAAGCAGAGACTGGATGATCGTACCCCAAGTGACCTGGCAGAACTGCGTATAGCACTTGTGGAAAAGTGGAACGCATTCCCTCAGGACAACATCATGAGGTTTAGTGAGGAGCATGAGACGTCGCTGTCAAGCGTTCATTGCAGCAAATGGTGGAAATATCCGCTACCGACATTGTCAATTTGTGTTATTTGGGGCTACCCTTGTTATTGTATAAATTTTTGGGGTAATAAATATTACACTAATGAAAATGGTTCTTCTCATTCAATATTAGTAATATCAAAAAATACCTTTACTTATTTTATTAAAATTCAGACCAAATTGACCAATTGACTTTACATATAGTACCCAAATGCACAGAGGTACAAATTAACTGATTTAATGGTAACAAACAAAGCACTTACAAAAACTCGGGAGGGTCAAAAATGGAGGAACAGGAACAAAACAGGCAACAGGGAAGGCAGGAACCAGGCAGGGAAATAAGACGACGAACCAGCGAGTAGTGACAGTCAGAGGAAGGCTTAGGTATACTGAGAAGGTGTGTAAGTGGCAGGGAGATGGCTAAAGGCTAATTAGGAAAAGCAGTTGCAGGTGAGAGGGAGAGAGCAGGTGGAAACAATCAGTGGCTGGGACATAAGGGAGAATGGCTAGGGAAACTGGGAGGAAGACCAGGAGCAAAACATAAGGACTAGACAGAGGATTATACTAAAGAGGAATTAAATATAACAAAACTAACTGGGACTAATAAAGGTAGGAACTTGGGAAAATAAAGAGATGAACACAGACAAGAGCAACCAAACACAAGAGCACCAGAGGGAGACAAAACGCAAAGGAAGAAAAAACTCAAACCCAAAGCCCAAACACCCAAGGAACCCAACACAAATAGGAATAGCACTTGTGTAAATAACAATATCCCTAACTTATTGTGAGTAGTGTATTTGACTTCTAATCATGTAAAGCACTTTGAATTGCCTTGTTGCTGAAAAAGTGCAATGCAAATAAACTTGCCTTGCCTTATGTTTTACCCAACTCCCTGTTGGTCAGGGCAGTTGGGTGCTGCTCATACCAAACCTGATTCTGCTGGATGCAACTTCTTATTTAAAAGAAATAGGTATTCTCCACTGTTGTCATATGTTAGAGAAGGAATTGTTGTAAAGTCAGTGACTCAATCCAGTTGGCTGAGCTTGCTTACATGGATAACTTTTGACCAATTGGCATTAAGAAATGAATTTGACATTATTTTATTATATTTCGGATCAAACTGAGCTATAGGCCTATGACACTGCTTCCAATCTCTATATCATTGCAACATATCTGTATCTCTGTATAACTTGGAATTAAATGGACGTGTTTTTCTTCTTCCCTAAGATGACATATTGTGTATAGTCACAAAATAAATAAAATGTGTTTAATTTAAGCTCTAGATTTTCCACTATAAGCCATTGTAAATTTTGTCCCCATTATCTCAGCTGGGAAAGTAGTTACAACACTGAAATTACTTTGAGTGATGTTCACAGCTGTATCAATCCTCATCAGCTGCGACTCCTCAGTTCGCATTAAGTATGCCAAGAGTGGAATAAACATTGTTTTTTATGACAGACTGCTATTTGTGCAACACCATTGAAGATAATAACTTCCAGTACTTTTCTAAGTCTTATAGTTCCTTGGAAGTAACCCCAGTAAACTCACAATCAGTTGGTTTTGTGGCTCAGGTGGACTGATACATAAATGTTGATCAAGAAAACAGCAACAATGTTATCAATGCTCTCTTTTAAAAAACATGGATAGTTAATATCTCCTGATATACTGCTGCATACCAAGGACATGAACATTTTCATTTTAAACAGTTTTTGCTAAAATCAGCTAAAACAGAGCATCTGGGGAACACTCTCAAATTTCAATAAAGACACAGAATAACTTAAAAGCTTAAGAATTAGTGGAGAAAGCAGTAATGGGAAGAGCAAAAAACAAACGGTCACCACAGGTAAAGAAAAAACCGCCAGACTGACGACAAAAACATGCTAGGAAGCTAAACAGGAAGTGTCATCCCAAGCTAGCCTTACTAGCATCAGCAGTCACATTCATATCATGCTTTTTCGATTAAAAGCTGAATCGCAAATCAGTTAATATATCACAATCAGTGTAAGAAGGAAACTGACTGAATTTAAAGATGACATTGACAACAAATTTACGAAAATATAAACAGAAATTAATAAGAGTGTAACAATACATGTATCTGTATTCTGATTTTTCGGTACAGAACATTTCGGGATGGGACACAAGTGTGCTAAGTTTCCACATGGAAGCATAACTCCGTTGCACTTTAACTAGCAACACATGCGAATCTGTAAACAAATTCAGTGCAGCCCGGCCTGCTGCTAGCAGAAGTTATGGCCAGTGACTCTTATAAGGGAGAGGAGGAACTTGAATGCCCGCTTTCGTTGTCAAAGCCTACTGTTTGGAAACACTTTGGCTTCCTGATGTTACAGAACAATGCATTTCCATGTTGACTAGTTACCAATTTCCAGTAGAGTGGGTGGTTGCTGTTTGCTCTCATAGATGTTACTTAGTTTCAATTCAGTTTATTTATATAACGCCACGACCGTCTGGGGGTTTGAGAAGACAGAGCAGAGACACAGAAGGAACAGAAGATCTGATATAAGAGTACTTTCTATGTTACAGAAAGTAAAAAGTTGATAACAGGACACAGTGGATGTTCAGTTACTGGGAGCATCATCCCAGTCGATGCCCCCCGTCCAACAGGGCATTGTAGCTAAGCAGGATACCAGACCAGGTATATCTTCTATGGAGAGAAAAACACTGAAAGAAAACAAAGTTAACAGTCGAAATAACAGAATGTACTGTAATACAAGAGAGTAGTAGTAGAAAAGGAAAAAGCAAAGTGAAGAAAAATGGTACGTCTGTCCTCCAGCAGTCTAAGCCTATAGCAGCATAACTACAGAGCTAGCTCAGGATGACCTTAGCCACTCTAACTATAAGCTTTATCAAAAAGGAAAGTTTTAAGCCTGGCCTTAAAAGTAAACAGAGTGTCTGCCTCACGGACTAAAGCTGGGAGATGGTTCCACAGGAGAGGAGCCTGATAACTAAAAGATCTGCCTCCCATTCTACTTTTAGAAATCCTAGGAACTACAAGTAAACCTGCAGTCTGAGAGCGAAGTGCTCTGTTGGGAACATATGAAACAATTAGATCTCTGATGTATGATGGAGCTTGATTATTAAGGGCTTTGTATCTAAGAAGAAGGATCTTAAATTCTATTCTGGATTTAACAGGGAGCCAATGAAGGGAAGCTAAAACAGGAGAAATGTGATCTCTCTTTTTAATATTCATCAGAAGTCTTGCTGCCGCATTTTGGATCAACTGAAGGCTTTTAATGGCATTTTGTGGACTACCTGATAGTAAAGAATTACAGTAGCAATATTTGACACAGACAGTAGGGCAGTCTAAAATATTCATTTCATATCCCAGATTGTCTTGACTTTGGCAGAAAGCCAAAGTCCTGATGTTGCAGTTTCCTAAAAAGACAATATTGATGGTATTCTATTTATTTATTTTATATTTTACTTTATACATGTTTGTGCTATCTGAGAACATTTTGTGAAAATTAACTGCAAGTGCAGTTTGATTTTAAATGTAACTACACAAAACACTTTATTTCATTTTGTGCCCTGACTTTACTGAAAATGAACCGAACCGTGAAATTGAAACCAAGGTTAGGTACCTTGGTTTCAATTTCACATTACAAACCAAGAAATGAGAGAGCAAAGAAGTGGAACAGTGGACTTATAGAGCTAACTATGCAGCTTTAAAACAACTGAGGATTTTTTAAGCTTGGATTAAACAAATGTCAAAACGGCATAAAATTAAGTCTTATTCTAAAAGCTCTTCATAGGATGAGTCCTACTTCTGTATTACAGTGGAATCCCCCCATATTCTCTGGGGTTAGGGACAAGAGCTGCCTGCAAAAACTTGAGACACCCCCTCTAAAAACACCTATAACTGCCCATTTTAATGCTTCAAACACCAAATATACCTTAATATGCATTCATTTGCACAGTGGAAATAGTGTTAGCACCATCACAGAAGCTAACATCTACAGTCTGCCCTCTTGGGGGTACAGCCAATTAGCACTAAGGAAAATAAATTGGCACTGCTGGATTGTCTAATTTGAAAACACCATCCAACTAGAGAGGCAAGTACCATTGTGCCTAGGCAAGGCAAGGCAATTTTATTTGTATAGCACACTTTCAACAACAAGGTAATTCAAAGTGCTTTACATGATTAGGGAATTCAATAAAAATAGCAATAAAACACAGACAAAGCATATAAAGTAAAAACAGCAATAAAGCATGAAGCACACACAAAACTTATGATAAATGAAAACATTACTCAAAAGCAGCTCTAAACAGATGGGTTTTTAGCCGTGATTTAAAAGAACTCAGTGTTTCAGCAGCTTTGCAGTTGTCTGGAAGTTTGTTCCAGATTAGAGGAGCATAAAAACTGAAAGCTGCTTCTCCATGTTTGGTTCTGATTCTAGGGATGTTGTGTAGCCTGGAATTAGAGGACCTGAGTGGTCTGGGGGGTTGGTTTAGTAACAGTACATCTTCAACATACTTTGGTGCTAAGCCATTCAATGATTTATAAACTAGTAAAATTATTTTGAAGTTTATTTTCTGAGCTACAGGGAGCCAGTGTAAGGACTTTAGAACTGGGGTGATGTGCTCTACTTTCCTACACTGCAAAAAGTAAAAATATAGACTAGTGTAGTTTACTTGACTTCCGTGTATTTATCTAATCACACCATTTACTGGACTTATTTACTCATCCAGGCTAAGATACTTAAGATAATATTACTTGCTTCAAGAAAATAAATTTTGTGCCAACCAACTTAGATAATAAAAGTAATTCTAAGCAAATTTATCTTAAATTGTTGAGGAGGTAGCCTTTAGGCATGTTAACAACTCAGCTTAAGGGTATTTTTTACTAGTTTCAAGACTCACATCAACCCGTTTTGAAGAATGGAGTCCAAGTCATTAAAAATGTAAGCTTGATTGTATGCATTATTATATGCATTCATTTACCCTGGGACAATGGAGTGTTCTATGGAAAATCTTAACCTCAGTGTGATTGGTTAGGAATAAACATTAGCCAGTTAGGTAGCAGGTGTGTGTTAAGGTGGCCGCCTTAACTATAAAGCACTGGGGGGAAAACTAGTCTAGTCTGCTAATGATACTAAAGTTGTATCCAATCTAATCAATGTGAGCATCCTGTACCATTAACAATAACAAAACATGAACTTTTCCCAAAACGCTGAGGAGTAACTCAAATAATTTATTCATGGTTATGTTTAGGTATTTGGCAGACGCTTTTATCCAAAGTGACATACTCATAAAAACACCAATATAATGTAACAAATCAGGAGATTTGTAGAAGTCATTTTCAGTAGTTTTAATGGCTTGTAGGCATAACAATTAACACTTAGCAGTGGCTAAACACATAGACATACCTTGCCAAACACATGCACACAGTGCCAACATGGTCCAAAGTCCAGAGTTGGCTAGCCCTGGCTAATTGCACAGCCCGCACGAGGCTTTGTCCAAATATATTTAGTATTTATGTCAATTTAAACACAAGTATAAATTAACAAAATTTCTGCCATTCATAATGAGTATAATTTTAAACATTCGAATACAATAGCACATCAGTTAGGTCATATTTTATAAAAACATAGATCTTGTCATGGAATGGTACAGAGTGAAATGCAGTGTAGTTAATCTATAAATTCTGTTGCCAGAGCAGCATTAGGTAGAACAATTTCATAAGACAGTAAATCTTGGTTATATTCCAATGTATCATATATTTGATATTCACAACAAAATAGGGACGGATCTACAACAAAAATATTATTTATCAGTCCAAAACTAGGCAGCCTGTCTTTTGAATCTGTGATGAGTGTCTTATTACTTATATACTTGTTACCATTGAGAGTAATCCACTTAACAGAGATGATATGCTGGAAATGGTCAATATTTAAGAAATGTCTTATCTTTGAATTCACATATTCTAAGTTTGACACTTCTGATACAGGACCCAATTCTTTCTCATGTGCAAAAATTTTGTTTGTGTGACTATAAACACTTTCCACCACTTGACTGTGGTTTACCAGAGATTTGCAAACTTGTAGTTTAATTTTGAAGACCAGTTTAAAAAAAATCGATGCTTAGACTCGAATCTCATGCCTTGTTTTAATCATATGAGCTATACCAACACTTAATTTCCCTCTGGGATCAAATAAGTATTTTTGAATTGAATTTTGAATTGAATTGAATTGAATTGTTAAGGGACCCAGCGCCTCAATTTATGAAGGGAAATGCAACATGTAATGCTGCTTTGGTGTTATAACAGCTCCTTGAACATTTTAAGAGGCTTCTCTATCATCACTAAGTTTTTGTAGGGTTTCCCTAAATAGAAGAGGAGCAAAAAGGATCCGAGTTATTTCAATTAACTCTATGATCAACTTAACATAGGTATGATCCTTGATACTGTTCAAAATATAAGGAAGTATCTTCAGAAGTATCAGCATCTGCCCAGAAGACTGTTTAAGTTTGTTGTTATTTGATGCCATAGTACTGACACTGATTGGGCATGGTTTGTCTTTTACATCACTGGGTGAATATGTAAAACCATTTATACATAAATTAATACAATCCAGGTCAATCTCTCCTGACAAAATGAGATGCTTTAATACACATTTCATTTCCAGGGGCACAACACCCTCAAACATAACATGCATAATATCCTGAGGGGTTTGCTGAATAAGGTCATAGGCTGGAAAAACTGTAACTTTACTCCTCCTGTTAATACCGTAGGTAGTCTTGAGAGCATTTTTAAGGTTGTCTGTTCTGGTCCTCTCTATTTCTCTACACTGTCTCAAGTGATTTTCTAACGTTCTCATGGAAAAACTATTTTCATAAAAATTGTTCTGCATGGTCTCAAAATCACACTCACAATGCCTACACTTACTGAATGCAAACCCAACTCCAGACTTAAACCCAGCCAGGTCGTGCTTGGCAAGGGCATTACCACATACAGATATTACTGCACCATACATAGTTTCAGCATTCACAATTTTGACACCATTGTAGAGTTCTCTTAAATCCTTTTCTATACGTTACAAAATAACATCAACACCAGCTTGTGTAATGTCCTTAGCTTTGGCGATAGCAAGTAGTCGTATAGCAGCAAGCTTTGACCTAAACTTGGGGTCTGTGTTTCATAGTGTATAATAAAACATAAGTAACTTGTTCACAGAGGTATGCGCTCCAAGAGGGTTACGTAGTTCTATCTCATCCGAGTACAATATCAACTGTAAAGCACTATGCTTCATTGAAAATAATGGATGGCTTTTGAAAAGGCTACCATCCACAATGTCACAGAGAAATCTATATCCATCCATCCATCCATCCATTTTCTTCCGCTTATCCGGGGTCGGGTTGCGGGGGCAGCAGCCTAAGCAAAGAGACCCAGACTTCCCGCTCCCCAGCCACTTGTTCCAGCTCCTCGGGAGGAACCCCAAGGCGCTCCCAGGCCAGCCGAGAAACATAGTCCCTCCAGCGTGTCCTGGGCCTTCCCCTGGGCCTCCTCCCGGTGAGACGTGCCTGAAACACCTCACCAGGGAGGCGTCCAGGAGGCATCCTGACCAGATGCCCGAGCCACCTCAACTGACTCCTCTCGATGTGGAGAAGCAGCGGCTCTACTCTGAGCCCCCTCTCTGAAGGAGTACTGAGCATACTGTGAAATATTGGGTTGGACAACAGCTGTTCTAGACTCTTGATCAGTCTAGATCAAGAGTCTAGATCTATAGTCTTTGAGATATTACAACCTCCTTTGGCTCAACTGGGGTAAAAAGTTCCTTAGTGGTTTAGTCCTGCCTGAATGTTGTGGTCAACGTGGAGAATGGATCTGGAAAGTCATCAAATGTTGCCAGTGCATCATTCTGTAGGTGCTCAATGTTGTCTTAATGGCCATGTTTGTCAAAGACGTCCTTCACTCTTTCCCTCAAGGTTTTGACGTTCCTCTAGAGAGAAAGAAAACTCACGTAATTAGGTCTATCAATTAAAGCACAAGTGATGTGATCATTTACAATGAAATACAATGGCCAATATTGAAATGTTGACAAATGCTTACCCAAGAAAGACAGATGTTTCACGAACATCCACAATGAAGGCGGCTGCACGTCTGGACAAGTCATGTTAAAAGACTTACATTCAGCTTTAAAATAGCTGTGACAATGTTCAAACATGAATTTTGCATTGTATGATCCCATGTTGTATTTTGCTCTCAATGCCTTGCATCTGATCTGATTGTGTTTAGTTGAAATGGTAGGCTACATATAGGCCGATCAAAGATTTATTTGTTTAATTTGGTTGTTTTGTTTATTTTAAAGAAATGAAGGCATTGTCAGGGCAGGCAGGTCTCTAGGGGCCCGCCCCATATTTTGAGAACCACAGTTCATGGGAGTCATAGGGCCTAGGGTCATGTTCCAACAGACATGCAATCATGTCAAAAGTACAAATTAAATGAACAAAATCATAGCCTATCATATGTGCATACTTTAGCAGCGGTCCAATTTATTGTTTAGCAATAAACACATAACTATAACTGTGGAGGCCAAGATTAAACTAAAACAAACTAATTGAACTGCATCACAAGAAAAGCCAACATGTTGGAATTTGTAGCTTTCAATTACCGTTTCCTTGATATGTGACTGTGTATCATTGTTGACTTGGTCCTGGTTTGGCATTCTGGTGCTCTCACCACAGAAAGCATCTTCCTGCAAGAAGGCGGCCTTGTTGCAATTTGCATCCTTGCTAACAGTACTTGGGGTCGACTCTTAAATTTGGTGGCTGGTGGGTGTAATACAGTTTGAAAATATTGGTATGTCGAACCTTTCACCTCCAACACAGCCTGAGCGAAACGGCATGCCATGCAATGGCGAATGTCTATTGGCCAAGTATGACGCATGCCTGCGTTTGATGTGATAGTAAAACGAATTAAATACTATGTACTGTTCTCTGCAGTCCTCAATTCCACAAATTGCACTAAAGTTTCTATTACGTCCATGTGCCCTATTAATATGGCTTAAGAGTGCCGTCACAGTCAATGCAATAAATGCAAAACAAATGACAAAGCGCCAGCCAGCCATACTTAATCCAGCAGTAATCTTCTTCTTCTTCTTTGTAGGTTTTTTGGCGGTCAGTAAACAACGATTTGGTGCATTACCGCCACCAACTGGCTTGGAGTGTGGACTGGAATAGTACTCAAACAAGCAAATCGAAAGAAAGAAAAAAAACCTTATATCCTATCATACACATGAGCTCTTGTTAGAAACTGAAATAAGGCAAAATCCAGCAGTAATCAAATCTGGTGTGTGTGTCCACCTGTTAAGAAATTTTGGTGCCAGATATGTGAGGACTTATCAAAGTGTCTGAAATGTAACATCCACCTTCTCCCTCAGTTTGCTTGCTAGCGAATTTAAATGATGTCACCATGGACACAAAGTCAGTTCTAATGGTTCACATTGCCTTATTCATTGCTAAGAAAACTATCCTCCTGAACTGGAAAAATGAAAAGGCTCTTAATATTAATCAGTATCAAAATCTCTTGTTGGACCACATTGGTCTTGAGACGGCCCCTGGCTCCATATCGGATCAATCTTTCTGGGCTCCTTTGATTGGCTCCATCACCTAGTAGGGATGGGGTGCACTTGGTTTTGTCATTTGGGATACTGTTGCTGATGTGGGGGTTCTTTGGGTTGGGGGCGTCTGGGGGGGGGATCCCTGGGGGTGGGATCATTGGGCGGATGGGGCGCTGGATGTCGTAGCCCAAACCTGGGGTTGGGCTTTGGTGGCTTTGGGTGGTAACTCCTCAACCTGGGTGTCTAATGTCTTTTGTGTTCTGATAGTAGAGCGAATGTCAGGGTGGGTTTAGTTCTCCTTCTGGGATGGGGCTGGGGGGACTGCCTTGGGGTCCGTGGGGCTTGGTGGTGCTGTGGCCGTTGGCCCCGGGTTGAACGTGCCATGCCCTCCCTCCCCTGGTGGATCCCGGTGAACAGCGGTGTCTATTGGGGTCAGTGAGGGAGCTGGCTCCCTGGGAAGACATTTTGTCTCCCAGTCCTTCCCTCACTATCCCCGAACACCTCTGTCCATCCGCTCCATCACTTTACCACTCATATAGGGTCTTGGGGCATGGGCACATCACTGGGGTGTGAGGAGGGGTTTCCATCCTCGCTATCCCGTGGCGGCCTGGGTCCCAATTTTTATATACAACTTAGACACTCCCACTTATAACATTTTCATGAGACACAAATGTCGGGACTTTGGGGTGGGCACACTTTTCGGCATCCAGAGGGGGAGCTGTTCAATCAGCTTCACCTCTGGTGCCGGTGCCCACTGTTAAACCGCATATAGACACTGAGGGCTCGGGGTGGGGGTTGGGGGATGGCTGACTGCCTTCCCACATCCCACCCCTCTGTTTTAAATGCACATTATAACAACACACATCAACACCATACTCGAGTGGGAGGATGGAGGCTAGGGGTCTTTTCACACCCCTGTTCGCTACGGGCCATCAGGGGTTGGGGCCCGGAGAAGGAAAAGGTGGTCTGGTCGGGGTCCTAGGCTGTCGGGCTTCTTCGCCACTGTGGGGCCATTGGCTGTCTGCTTGTCTCCGTTCTAGAAGGTAGGGGGTCGATCACCCGGGTCCAGGGGCTGGTTGCTCTACTGGGGCATCGGTACCTGGACCTGGGAGCATAAAGTGTGTATGGGGTGTGTGAGTGAGGGTACAGCGTCATTTCTTGGGTGTCTTGGTGAGTCAGTGAGAATGTATGTGTTTCAGAGGGAGGGAACGTATGACTGTGTCTGTATGTCTTTGTCTACAGTACCTGTCAGGTTGGGTCTTGGGCTGCCCTCTCGCCTGGCGCACCTCAGGCCTTACATTTAATGGGGGGCCTATTTCCCCTCCATCACTCCCTGCTAGTGACTGATGCCCCTGCCCACTGGTGCGTCACTGTTCAATCCGGTTCGGACCTGGTGCGTTTCTGGCCGGGCCTGGTGGGGCCGGTGTGTCGGTCGGCCGAGGCGCTGGGCTGATGTCTTCCCTTGGTTGGTTGGGGCACCTCTTTCAGGGGTGCCAGGTTTGCGAGCCCTGGGGGTCCTTTGGACATCTATCGAACACTCTTATGGAGAAACCTATGCACCAGCATGCTCACACACACACATAGGTGTGGGGTCTCTGGTGTTTACAGATATTCTTGGGCTGAGGTTATCATTACTAGATCTTAATTAATTGGTACCATGAGTTTTTTCTGTGACATTGTTGTTGTATTTTTATATCCATTTTTGTGTGATGTGGTTGTGTAGTTCTGAGTTCACAATGTTTGTTTTGTCTTGTCGATGTTCCTGTTTTTTTTTGTTTTTTTGTTTTTTTACCCTCTCTCTGCTGTCCTGTGGGTATGGAGGCAGACTTCAATGTTTTCCTGTGTTCTATTTGTTCCCTTTCCTCTCTTGTACTGTATTTTCAACTCACCCTCTCTCTTGACTTTTTGTTTCCTACCTCTCTTCTTCATCTTCTTTCTTCCCCTTAATTTTCCATCTCCGTGTCCATAACATCAGGAAATAAAACCCCCAGCAATTCATAAAGATTTTTCATACATATATATCAAGTGGAGTACTATAGCAAAAGCTGTAGTGCTCTGCTTGTGAAAGTAAATCTGTTGGGCGTCTACTTGGTACTCAGACACCATTTCTGAGCTCCACACTGCCAAACAGGACACGTTAAAAAAGATAAAAAATAAAATAAAATAAAAAAATCTGGTGTGTGGCCAGGGTGGCTTTTATAATGCAAATGAATTGCCCATAAGGTGTCTTTACTAAATAGGGGATATTCTTTGCTCAAAAACAAAAATGTAATATTTATGACTGAGAAAACCGTACTCTAGCCCTGAAATAGTGTTGTTTAATTGTATGTATTCCTTTAGAATACAGTATGGCTCTGCCCCTACCTATTGAGACTTGGACTTGCCCTCAACGTTGGACTGACTTGACGTCGACGACGGTCTTTTGAACAGGGAAGATAGAGAGAAAGAGTACATGTGGCAGATACAATCAAAAGGTTTGTATTGTCTGAACGTTTTAGAAGAACTTAATGAAGTTATGAGTAAGATATTATTCTTTACGGTCTTAAGGAGTAGTTAAATGTTTAAAACCAACGACTGTTTGCATGGTTTTAGTAGCCCAAGCCTACTTTAAAAAAACATAGCTAGCAACTAAGCATCTCACTCAATCGTTAGCTAATGCTAACTACTTTGCTTCATCTTTTGGGAAATAGCTACCTGCCCTAGACACACGATTCATTCAGTAAAACATTATATGAGCAGGATTGAATGAACTGGCATAGGAAAGCTATGAATAGTTTGTATAAAATTAATTATTCAGATTGTGTATGTCCAGTTTAAAGACATGAGCACATGTAACATTAGTTTTGATATTGCTCCCTGTGTGCCAGTGCAGTTAAGCACACATTTGAAGGACTTTGAGTAACATTAATGGCACTCTCCCTCCCACTTGCGCAGTAGCTGAGTTAACATTACTACGGACAACAGGGGGCATGCACTATTTTAAGCGACCAGTATTACATATTAGCTGCTACGGATATTTCTCTTGGATGAGCATGAATATATATATATATATATATATATATATATATATATACATATAGTACATACATACAGTCCACAGTCAGCTTTTCTGCTGGTGCATCTTCTCCTGCCACATTTTGCTATTCCAATAGACTTTCCATTGATATGCTTGGACACAGCACTCTGTGAACAGCCAGCCTCCTTTGCTATGAACGTTTGTGGCTTACCCATCCAATGGAGGCTATCAATGATGGCCTTATGGCCAGTTGTCAAGTCTGCAGTCTTTGCCATATTGAACCATCCATCCATCCCTTTTCTGTACCCGTCCATCCAAATGCAGGGTTGCGGGGGGGCTGGTGCCTATCTCCAGCGGTCAAGGGGCGAGAGGCGGGGTACACCCTGGACAGGTTGCCAGTCCATCGCAACATATTTAACCTAACTGAGACAATTGTACCAATGAGTAGCAATTTAATGATACCTGGGAAAACCTGTGCAGATGCTTTGAGTTTAGTAGATGAGTAGTGTGTGACAACAGATTGTGACATTTTTGGAGTTATTATTCCAAACCTTGAAGCAGACAGGTGTTGTTAACTCCTATAAATTTCCTCTCTTGCCTTTGAAGCTTAATTAAGCTACATAGATCATTTTCAGGTGATTTTGATGCTGCATTGTGTGGGTTTGGATGTTTAATTTATCTTAAACAGTGGACTTTCATCAACTTTTTCTGCACGCTGATGCTCAGAAGCTGCGACTTACCTCAGGGTGCTTTGTGCAAAATACAGGAGCCTGAGCTAACCTGCAGTTAATTCTATCAGCTAACCTACATTTGGACAATTTCTTATTAAAAGCACATTTAAATTAATTGTTCAAATTCCTCAAAACCTGTAAAAAAAGCTGCAACTTATCTCAGTGTGCTTTGTGCAAAACACAGGTGTCCTGACCTAACCTGCCGTTGATTTCATTACTACATGTTAAACTCATTTTTCATATTGCTTTTAACAAGAAGTCATTTCAATACATTTATACAAACATTCCAATCAGTTAAAAAGTTTCCTATTTAAGGAATCCCCGCAGATTGCGTCAGTCATTGGCGTGAGGTTGGCCCCGTTAATGCAGACTTTCCAACCACAGCAATCCTTCAGCAATCCCTCATACTGAGCAAGCATGTAGCAACGGTGGAGAGGAAAAACTCCCCTTTAACAGGAAGAAACCTCCAACAGAACCAGGCTCAGTAGGCGCGGCCATCTGCCACGACCATCTGGGGGTTTGAGAAGACAGAGCAGTTGATAACAGGACACAGTGGATGTTCAGTTACTGGGAGCATCATCCCAGTCGATGCCCCCCGTCCAACAGGGCATTGCAGCCAAGCAGGATCCCAGACCAGGTATATCTTCTATGGAGAGAAAAACGCTGAGAGATCACAAAGTTAACAGTCAAAATAACAGAATGTACTGTAATACAACTGGAGTCGTAGGAGAAAAGGAAATAGCAGAGTGAAGAAAATTGGTAAGTCTGTCCTCCAGCAGTCTAAGCCTATTGCAGCATAACTACAGAGATAGCTCAGGATGACCTAAGCCACTCTAACTATAAGCTTTATCAAAATGGAAAGTTTTAAGCCTGGCCTTAAAAGTAAACAGAGTGTCTGCCTCACAGACTAAAGCTGGGCGCTAGTTCCACAGGAGAGGAGCCTGATAACTAAAAGATCTTCCTCCCATTCTACTTTTAGAAATCCTACGAACTACAAGTAAACCTGCAGTCTGAGAGCGAAGGGCTCTGTTAGGAACATAAGGAACAATTAGATCTCTGATGTATGATGGAGCTTGATTATTAAGGGCTTTGTATGTAAGAAGAAGGATCTTAAATTCTATTCTGGATTTAACAGGGAGCCAGTGAAGGGAAGCTAAAACAGGAGAAATGTGATCTCTCTTTTTAATATTCATCAGAACTCTTGCTGCCGCATTTTGGATCAACTGAAGGCTTTTAATGGCATTTTGTGGACTACCTGATAGTAAACAATTACAGTAGTCCAGCCTTGAGGTAACAAATGCATGGACTAGTTTCTCAGCATCACTCCTGGACAGGATGTTTCTAATTTTAGCAATATTCCAGAGGTGAAAGACGGAAATCCTAGAAACCTGTTTAATATGGGATTTAAATGTCAAGTCTTGGACAAAAATAACGCAGAGGTTCTTTACGTTATTACCGGGGGCCATTTTTATGCCATCCAGATGAAGTGATTGACTAATCAGTTTCTTTTTTAGAACTTCTGGTCCAAAGACAGCAACTTCTGTCTTGTCAGAATTTAAAAGCAAAAAGTTTAGATTCATCCATGTTTTTATGTCTTCCAGACATGCCTGTAATCTACCTAATTGACTAGGTTAATCAGGATTTATGGATAAATATAGTTGTGTATCATCTGCATAACTGTGGAAATTTATCCCATGCTGTCTAATGATTCTACCAATTGGAAGCATATATATGGTGAAAATAATTGGTCCAAGCACAGAACCCTGTGGAACTCCACAAGTAACCCTTGAGAGTGAAGATTGATCATTTAGATGAACAAACTGGAATCTATCAGATAAATATGATTTAAACCAGCCTAGTGCTGTTCTTTTGATCCCTGCAACATGTTCAAGCCTTTCTAAGAGAATATTATGATTGACTGTGTCAAAAGCAGCACTGAGATTTAACAAAACCTGAACAGACACCAGTCCATTATCTGAGGCCATGAGAATATCATTAGTAACCTTCACCAGTGCTGTTTCAGTGCTATGATGAGCTCTAAAGCCTGACTGAAAGTCTTCAAACAGCTCGTTACTGTTTAGATGCTCACAGACTTGATTAGCAACTATTTCCTCAAGTATTTTGGATAAGAAAGGAAGGTTAGATATATGTCTGTAATTCACTAAGTCATCTTGATCAAGGGAAGGTTTCTTGAGTAAAGGTTTAATTACAGCTATTTTAAATTCCTGTGGTACGTATCCGTTTACTAAGGATAGATTCATCATATCCAAAATGGGGCCAGGAACCAAATGGAACACTTCCTGAAATAATTTGGTTGAGATTGGGTCCAACATACAAGTTGAAGGTTTAGATGAGGCTAGTATTTTTGATAATTCCGAAAGCTCGACTGAATCAAAACAGCCTAAGCACAAATGAGGTTCTACAGTTCTTTCCGATGCTGCCTCATTTACTGAGGAAGAAGTAATCATGTTTGGGAGGATGCCAATGATTTTATTTTTAATAGAATTAATTTTATTTATGAAGAATCCCATAAAATCATCATTGCTAAGAGCTGGGGGAATAGTTGGCTCAACAGAGCTATGACTCTGTGTAAGTTTGGCAACTGTACTAAAAAGAAACCTAGGATCGTTTCGCCTCTATTAATGATGAAAAATATGCTGTTATAGCTTATCCCCACCTTTTCTACCCATCTCCTCCTGGAGGAGGAGATGGGTAGTAAGGTTGAGTACGTAAGGTTGGAACCTTACGTACTCAGCCGAGAGCCTCGCCCCTGCAGAGCTACCCTATTCCTCTCTTCAGATTCAGGTGTTCCAACACAGCTCCTTAATTTTTGTTTGTTACCTTTAAAAACTGTGAGACTTCAATCAAATATTTTGGATTTCTTTCCACAAGTTTCTAACAATAAGTTCCTGGAATTTTCATCTATTTCTCCTGACACATGATTACACGTGATGTTCTTTTTACATGATGCTGTCAATCGAGGGAGGCACACCAGTCCCAACTCTTCAGTGGTGGCAGCCCCACAGCATGATGCCGCCACCACCTCTGTGGAGTTGGGAAGGTGTTCTGAGGTTTGAAGGTTTTTTTCTGATTCCTCTAAATATATCAATGGCCACTATCCAGAACACTCCAAATTTTGTATAACCTGACCACAGGACATGTCTCCATCAATACACTTCAGTTCACTGTGGATAATAACACTCTTACCAGGTTGAACCGGCATCATCACAAGGTCTGTCGTTCTGAGGTTGATACATTTATTCATCTCTGGGATGCTCAACCACTATCCTTCCTGATGCTGACTTGACATTCTTGTGGTGTTTATTCTTGGACATAAAAGTTTGAACACATGAATGTGGCACCTTCTGGGATCTGTTTGGTCAGAGTGCAGTGTTTAAGCATTTTGGAGGAGAGTAGAGTGGAAGGACAAAGTGTGGTAGAAAAAGGGGACAATCAACATGGGTAACTGCAAGCTTGAGAGATTGTGAAGCAAACTCCATTTAAATGCTTGGGTGAGATTCATGCAGTGTGAACTCCAGGTGGAGTTGGGGCTTTAGGAGCCACCAACCTACACAGGACATGGGCTAGAACTTTCACATGCCTTGTATTAATTCTCACATACTGTGCAGGTCAAATTGAACCTGTTTAACATTTGAAAGCACTAAAATATTGGTACATGTCATTCATTTAGCACAACGTGATCCTAAAATACACAAGGATATAAAAACAAATTCAAAAACGTATACTTCTGTAAAGGTGCTACAAATTTTAGCAGACCATCACGAGTCCAACTTGACCAGTATCTATTAATATAACTGGGTTCAAACTAAAACTGCAGTAGTTTTTCATGAATCTGTGCTGTGTTCCCGCAATCTTTCATAAGATTATAAAGTCACCTAGGCTGCTATTTTACTGACGGAGGTTATAGCAGAGCAGGTTATTGCACCGGAGACCCTGAATCAGATTTTCCAAGGCGAGGATGCAGACAGTGACTTAGAAGACCTGGAAGAAGGGTCCATGGTACTATTGCATGGTAAGGAACCAGGCCTGACCTAAACTGCATAAAGATTCAACAAGTCTGTGCACACAATGGAGAGATTTGACTTCAATCCCACTTAGCTGCCAATGTATAGAATTTTTTAGCAATACATAAAACTGAGCATGCATGTATTGACAGTGAAAAGCAAAACTCACCATCAGCAGAACCAGAACCAGGAGGATGAGCTGCTGAGATCTTGCAAGAGCTGTGTGTAAGTAATATGGCAGGATACTGGTAACAAACAAATTCAGGTAAAAAAGGCAATACATTCGAGCCAAAGATAGCAATCGTTTTCAAAAAAAGAACCATTATATTGGTCACTGGCCACTTTATTAGTACCGGGTTGGACCCCCTTTTGCCTTCAGAACTGCCTTAATCCTTCGTGGCATAGATTCAACAAGGTACTGGAAACATTCCTCAGAGATTTTGGTCCATATTGACATGATAGCTAGTACTGGGTTGGATCCCCTTTTGCCTTCAGAACTGCCTTAATCCTTCGTGGCATAGATTCAACAAGGTACTGGAAACATTCCTCAGAGATTTTGGTATATATTTTCATGATAGCATCACACAGTTGCTGCAGATTTGTCAGCTGCACATCTATGATGCAAATCTCCCATTCCACCACATCCGAAAGGTGCTCTATTGGATCGAGATCTGGTGACTGTGGAGGCCATTAGAGTGCATTCAACTCATTGTCATGTTCAAGAAACCAGTCTGAGATGATTCAAGTTTTATGACATGGTGCATTATTCTGCTGGATGTAGCCATCAGATGCGTACACTGTAATCATAAAGGGATTGACATGGTCGGCAACAATACTCAGGCAGGCTGTGGCATTGCAATGATGCTCAATTGGTACTAAGGGGCCCAAAGTGTGCCAAGAAAATGTCCCCCACACTGTTACACCACCACCAGCAGCCTGAACTGTTGATACAAGGCAGGATGGATCCATGCTTTCATGTTGTTGATGCCAAATTCTGATCCTACCATCCGAATGTCGCAGCAGAAATCGAGACTCACCAGACCAGGCAACATTTTTCCAATCTTCTATTGTCCAATTTTGGTGAGCCTCTGCGAACTGTAGCCTCAGTTTCCTGTTCTTAGCTGACAGGAGTGGCACCCGGTGTGGTCTTCTGCTGCTGTAGCCCATCTGCCTCAAGGTTCGCCGTGATGTGCGTTCAGAGATGCTCTTCTGCATACCTTGGTTGTAACGAGTGGTTATTTGAGTTACTGTTGTCTATTTATCAGCTCGATCCAGTCTGGCCATTCTCCTCTGACCTCTGGCATCAACAAGGCATTTTCGCCCAAAGAACTGCCGCTCACTGGATATTTTCCCTTTTTCGGATCATTCTCTGTAAACCCTAGAGATGGTTGTGCGTGAAAATCCCAGTAGATCAGCAGTTTCTGAAATACTCAGACCAGTCACTTAAATCATCTTTCATCCCCATTCTGATGCTCGGTTTGAACTGCAGCAGATAATCTTGACCATTTCTACATGCCTAAATGCATTGAGTTGCCGCCATGTGATTGGCTGATTGGAAATTTGCATTAACGAGCAGTTGGACAGGTGTGCCTAATAAAGTGGCCAGTGAGTGTATTTCTCCATGAAAAAAACTGGACGAAGAAACGTTGGACAGCCTGGATAAGTGTTTTGACAACATAGTTATGAGCAAACCACAAAAATCCACTTCTACCATGCCCACAAGCACTCCATCACAGAAACATACCCGTTCTGAAGCCAGCACCTCCACCATCACAAAGAATTTCAAGCTCTCAGGGAATCTCTGGAGTTCAGCCAAGAACAGGTAGCACCAATCGCTGCAGAAAACCCCCCAAAAAAGAAAAAAAAAAGAAAACCAAACGCCAAGAGACAATGTAAAGAAACTCACCATTGGAATGAAACAGCTGACGGGAAAAAAACAAAAGGATTAAGGAAAACATCCAGGATATACAGGCCCGGGGCACGCGGGACAACCTTGTCTTCTCCGGCATCCCAGAACAGGCAGAGGAAGACGCCGAACCCACTGTCCAAGAATTTCTCCAACGTCAATTAAATTAAATTCAATTCAATTCAGTTTATTTATATAGCGCCAATTCACAACAGATGTTATCTCAAGGCACTTGACAAGAAGTCATTTCAATACATTTATACAAACATTCCAATCAGTTAAAAAGTTTCCTATTTAAGGAATCCCAGCAGATTGCATCAGTCATTGGCGGGAGGTTGGGCCCCATTGATGCAGACTTTCCAACCACAGCGATCCTTCAGCAATCCCTCATACTGAGCAAGCATGTAACGACGGTGGAGAGGAAAAACTCTCCTTTAACAGGAAGAAACCTCCAACAGAACCAGGCTCAGTAGGAGCGGCCATCTGCCACGGCCGTCTGGGGGTTTGAGAAGACAGAGCAGGGACACAGAAGGAACAGAAGATCTGATATAAGAGAACTTTCTATGTTACAGAAACTAAAAAGTTGATAACAGGACACAGTGGATGTTCAGTTACTGGGAGGATCATCCCACTCGATGCCCCCGGTCCAACAGGGCATTGCAGCCAAGCAGGATACCAGACCAGGTTTATCTTCTATGGAGAGAAAAACACTGAGAGAAAACAAAGTTAACAGTCAAAATAACAGAAGGTACTGTAATACAACTGGAGAGTAGTAGTAGAAAAGGAAGTAGCAGAGTGAAGAAAATTGGTAAGTCTGTCCTCCAGCAGTCTAGGCCTATAGCAGCATAACTACAGAGATAGCTCGGGATGACCTTAGCCACTCTAACTATAAGCTTTATCATAAAGGAAAGTTTTAAGCATGGCCTTAAAAGTAAACAGAGTGTCTGCCTCACGGACTAAAGCTGGGAGCTGGTTCCACAGGAGAGGAGCCTGATAACTAAAAGATCTGCCTCCCATTCTACTTTTAGAAATCCTAGGAACTACAAGTAAACCTGCAGTCTGAGAGCGAAGGGCTCTGTTAGGAACATATGAAACAATTAGATCTCTGATGTATGATGGAGCTTGATTATTAAGGGCTTTGTATGTAAGAAGAAGGATCTTAAATTATATTCTGAATTTAACAGGGAGCCAATGAAGGGAAGCTAAAACAGGAGAAATGTGATCTCTCTTTTTAATATTCATCAGATCTCTTGCTGCCGCATTTTGGATCAACTGAAGGCTTTTAATGGCATTTTGTTGACTTCCTGATAGTAAAGAATTACAGTAGTCCAGCCTTGAGGTAACAAATGCATGGACTAGTTTCTCAGCATCACTCCTGGACAGGATGTTTCTAATTTTAGCAATATTCCGGAGGTGAAAGAAAGAAATCCTAGAAACCTGTTTAATATGGGATTTAAATGTCAAGTCTCGGTCAAAAATAACGCCGAGGTTCTTTACGTTATTACTGGGGGCCAATTTAATGCCATCCAGATGTAGTGATTGACTAATCAGTTTCTGTTTAAGAACTTCTGGTCCAAAGACAGCAACTTCTGTTTTGTCAGAATTTAAAAGCAAAAGGTTTAGGGTCATCCATGTTTTTATGTCTTCCAGACATGCCTGTAATCTACCTAACTGACTGGGTTCTTCAGGATTTATGGGTAAGTATAGTTGTGTATCATCTGCATAGCTGTGGAAATTTATCCCATGCTGTCTAATGATTCTACCAATTGGGAGCATATATACGGTGAACAGAATTGGTCCAAGCACAGAACCCTGTGGAACTCCACAAGTAACCCTTGAGAGTGAAGAAGATTTATCATTTAGATTAAGTCAGCTGAAGTCAGCCAAGTGACACGGTAAAAAACATCACTTTTCATCGCGTCCACCGGCTGGGAGGTAAGAGGCCCAAGAACAGCTAGCCGTGACCAATTGTTGCTAAATTCCAGCACTACAAGCAAAAAGAGCAGGTCAAAGGCCAGGGCAGAGAGCTGCGTGGAACCCATTACAATGTTAACGATCAATATCCGAAAGAGATCCTGGATAGAAGGCGAGTTTTTTTCCCAATCAGGAAGAACTATATCAGTGAAGGGACCAGAGGTTAATTAGGAACAATAACAGGTTAGTCTGAGTCATGTATCACTGGTTAGATAAGAGCTGTTTTATCAGCTTTCTTTTCATCTGTCAGTCACACACTCACAGAATTTTCTTATTAAATAACCATATATCTCTCTCTTGCCTTAAAGGCAGATGTTGTCTTATTACAAGAAGCTCATAAATCTACTTCATCTGAAGATTATCTTAAATCACCTGAGTTTCCTAATGTGTTTTCTGCATGCTATAACTCTAAACACAGGGGAGTAGCAATATTAATTTACAAAAATTTTAATTTTACAGTATTAGACACAGTTACAGACCCAGAGGGTAGATTTAAAAATAATAAAACTATCCATACAAAACCAAAAGTTATGTATTGTCAGTATATATGGCCCAAATGTTGATGACTCCTCATTCTTTCATTTCCTCTTCTCTACACTTTCTGAACATTTGGATTGCTCACTTCTTGAGGGCAACCTCAACTTTGGTTTACATGAAGAAATAGTCAGGCTCAGTACAGCACGCAATCAATAGATATAGTTAAGCAGTACATGAGTGATTATGGACTTTGAGATGCATGGCAATCTCTTCACCCCAACGACAGAAAATATAGATTTTTCTCAAATGTCCACCATTCTTATTCTCGACTGGATTATTTTTTAGTCACAGTAAAAGCTCAGTCAATAGCTTAGTCTAGGAGAGAGACAGGGTAATGGGCAGATCTACAGGGGTGGCGAAGGGTGGCAGTTGCCACCCTAAAAGAAAGCCACCCCAGCATGCAGCTATGAATTCAAGAAATATTGACGTAAAATTGTACATTAGGAGCCTGAAGGTTCTTTTTTCTCATGGCGCATGAAAATCGTTGCATTATATTCTCTTTGGTGAACCTTTAAAGCTGCTCTGCAGAATTTGCCGAGAGTCCCGCAGAGAGCGCACCATGTGGCCGTTAGACGAACTGCAATCAGCAGAATGCGCACTCCCGTGACTTTCAGGCGTGTACTCATTAGCTTGAGCTCTACGACAGTCAGAGGCCATTTTTGGTCTTTTTGTAGTGCTGGATAAGATTCTTCTCTCCTTTGACTTACGGGGAGTTTGTGTGGGCGTCGTGGCTGGCTAGCTTAATTTATCTAAGCTATCTTAATATATCTAAGCTATCTTAATTTATCTAAGCTAGTTTAATTTATCTAAGCTATCTTAATTTATCTAAGCTATCTTTATTTATCTAAGCTATCTTAATTTATCTAAACTAGCTTAGACCGCCTCCTTGTGAACAAACATTCATGGGTACGTACATGCATTGTTACGTCATGGTATGCGCTCTCACAAGTGCACTGTGAGGTGGTACTGACTGACCTGATCACCTAAAAATAAATGGAATTGCTGCCTCTACATGCAACCGCGGCAAAAAGTACTTGATTTAATTGTATCGTCAGGACATGAAAAAACTGACTATAGATTAAAAAAACAGTTTTATTTTAACAAAAATATTACATGATGCAGCTTTAAGGTACTTAAATAACCTGAAGCAAAACAAATACATGTATGTATCTGTCATATATGTAAATACTGGGGAGTGAAGAGATGAAGCAATGTTTGATTGATCAAAATTATTGCCCCTTTCTTGCCACCCCATAAACAGATTTTTCTAGATCCGCCACTGTACAGGATTAAACACTGACTGACTGGACCAAGTGTATCATCTATAGAATGAGAAAACTAAGTTGTTGGCAGCATTAGCTCCCCTCCAGGAAGGTACCACAGCTAAAAGTGCCACACATACAATGTTCCAAAATTTACAAGGAGGTTGCATTTGTGCAAATATGCAATCTGACTAGTAAGTGTTCCTAAAAGAGACACCCTGGGGAAGAAGCTCTCTGTGTGGTGGCTTGTTATTGTAGGCTCTGTAGGACCGATCCAAAGGTAAAAATCTAAACAATTTGTGTCCAGGATGCATGGGGTCTGCAGCGATGTTAGCAGGGTGTTTCCTGACTCCAGATCTGTACAGGGTAGAGTTTGTTACATCTACTGGAAAGATTTTTCTACTTTTTGTCACCCATCACATTGTTTGGTTGCCTATCCAGTATAGCTACTTATTATTTGGGAACTTGATATCTGTCATATTCACATGTTACTAGTATCTCGTACTAAGAGTATTATAGCCACTTCGTGGCCATGCCTTTCAAAAGACTCAATCCCAGCCTGCAATGTACCCTTTGCAGTATGTTGCACTGTATTTCAGATACTCAGAACTTTTATGAATCAATACATCTGCCTGTTCGTCACATTCTTACAACCATGTCAGAACAGCTTTAGATGCTTTTCCGCTATCTGAACTTCAGAGTAAGTTTACCGGACCTTCATGGTATGCATGTGTCTCCACAATACTGGGCCGGCCACGGGGCCGTTTTCGGAGCCATTTCAAGAACCAACCGAGTACCAGTCCTGGGGTATGTGCTCAGAAATGGCCCAGTAAAGTGACTGGGCAGGAGCTGTGGTTAACTCATGTCGATGGCTTGTAACTCAGAAGAAAATTATGTCAGCAGACGTTGCCAAACAACTTTGTAAGACTGAAAGAGTTGCTGGCGGTGGGTGCCTTTTGACGGTGATCAGTGATGTCACTCACTGCCAATATGGTTGCAATATGCTGACATCTTTGCAAATTCCTTAAAGGGTCAATTGTATATGGAGACACGATGGCTGAGAGGACCAGGCCATCAGTTTTACCCTAAAAGAAGAAGATCCGGTTTGACCATGCATGTTTTTTGAGAGGAGGTATTATTGATGATGATATATTGATAATGTGTTGATAATGTAAAGAACGGTATCTTTAGCCAAAATGCAGTGAAGTTGTACAGAAAGCATGTTATAGTGCCTTTCAAAAATATTCATACCTCCTGAAATCAAGAACATTTTGTCAAATTTCAGCCACAAGAGCCACCCTTCAGGTGGAATGGGATACCATGCCTCAGGGTAATGTGCAGTGTTCCGGAATTGCGCCGCTCAAGGTGGCAGCATGTTGGAGTAGCTCTGTTACTTTGGTTCATATTTTTTTCTTTTTTTAAACTTTAATTCTTCCATTTTTGGTAGAAACATAGTTTTTGTGGACAACTGTTCTCTCTGGTTTTGAATGCTGTGCAGCTGGAAGGATTTTTGCTGATACTTTTTATTTTTGGACATTTGTTATGATGCTTAACCACGGCAACAAGGTGGTTTACAACTGGCAGCAGCTGATTAACATCACAAAAGCTCAAATAATACCTCAACTACAGCCACAAAACCCTGATGAGTTGAAAAGAAGACGCCATAGATCCAGAACATCCTCTACATCAGACTGTCATACAACTACAGAGCGTCTTCAGTCAGAGGCTTCTTCAGATCTGCAGAGCGCTACAGGAGATCATCCCTACCCACAGCCATCAGCATCTACAACAAATCTTTGAAGGAACTTGCTTAATGAGTTACAACAACATTTAATTTCCCTTTGGGATTAATAAAGTAATTTTGAATTTGAATTTGAATTAATATATAGATTATCCCAGCAGATTTGTGGATCTCTGTAACTCTTGCAGAGTTACCATGGTCCTTTTGGCTACTTCTTTGATAAATGCTCCCCTTTATGGGCGTGTCAGTTTAGGGGGCAGAATATGGATTCACAAGATACTCATTATGTTTTATTTAAAGTGTCTATTTTTTTACTTCATCATTATGCACTACTTTGTGTTGGTCTGTCACGTAAAACATTAAAGTTGCAGATGTAGCAAAACATGAAAAATGTCAGAGGTGAATGAATGCTTTGTACTAGTTACTCATGAGCAAGAAACCAGGAGTAGAAAAACACCACCTACTGTGTCTTCTAGAACCTGATTGTTTAAAATCACCAGTGAACCCAATGTGCATTTCTTTAGACAGAAGCAGGAAATAGGAACAACTAATGAAATTCAAAAGAAACTCCACAGAGGAAAGCAATTCTTAAAGCTGCAAAGTTCAAACCAATGATCATTTTTGTGCTCAGGTTTTCTTTTTGATAAACAGTTCTGTTTCTAGCACCTATCAATTTAGCATTTCCCCTCAGTCGACATTTATTTAGCATGTTTTTCTTTCACATCATTCAGCACTTTCTGTCTCACTTCACTCCTTTGCTAAACTGTTTGTTCAGCCTTGGACTCTGGTCCAGCGTTTTCTCTTGTGAAACCTTTGACAGCTGTGGTATTTGGTGATGATCTTATCCAGTTATTCCTCGTGGCCGTGGGCATCCTTCCACTACCAACCCCACCAAGCAGGCGTTATCGTCTGCCTGTCTGCCCCGGAAAATGAAATTAGGGAAGACATGATGGCACAGTCATCCCCTCTCCACCCGCAAGCTGATTGCATTAGCAGAGCAGAAACTCGATTTGGTGCTTTCCTATGGCCACTGGAGAGGAATTGATTTGGATTTAGCCTAAATGATTCAGCCTCATGTTTTTCACCAAGAGCTGTAATTTTAGAGCAGTGACATCGGTGTTGTAATGATAGTGGATGGAGCTTATGGCTGGAATAAAAGGCAGGGATATAAATTTAAATAGTAAACAAATTTACATTTTAAAGGGACAGCTTGACAAACAAAAAGAGTGTTGAGAAATTTCTCTCTGAAGGTTGTATCTTTTAATGTAGATACACTGATGCTATATTTACTGTCATAGTAGAGCTGTTGGCTTCTTTCCTTGATTCAACCTGTCAAAAGCATTCCAAATAGTATTACTGCATTATCAAAAATAAACTTGTTAAGAAGTAAACAATTATACCTAAAATGATTCAACCCCTGCAAATTAGGTTCACTGACAAAACTCAGATTTCCCTGTGTTTACTATAGACAAATCACACATGAACAGTTTAAATAGTTGAATAAAACTAAATCACGATAATTTAAATCAAAATCTATACGGAATCCTTCTTTCATTCATTACTCCAGTTTTAAAACAATTCAACCCCCTTAAGTTATTTACCACATTCACATCCAGGGGTGGTCTAACACATACATGGTGCAACCAATCAAGCTTTTCATTCGTCTCTTGAGGATGAACACCTTAAATGCCTTGGGTCTTATTTATAAAACTTTGCATAGAATCCTTACTAAAACCGTATTTAAGCTTAGCAAAAAATGTACTTACGCAAAGAAAATTTCCTTTCTATAAAACCTTGAGTAGACACCGTTGCATGCAGTTTCTGCTTTACAAATGGCACTCTCTCTAGAAATGTGCCCAGGTAATTTTGGCTGAAATCTTACACACCCACTCTATGCCATAAACCGTCAATGCAAAATGTCAAGTGAATATGCAGAATATGGGGTGTTTCATGGGTAACCATGGCAACCGAGAGGCAGAGATTCCACTGAGACTGAAACCAATGTGTTTATGGGTATTGCAACCCCTTCTTGAGTTGTCCAGAAAGCAAATATTATAATTAATAATGCTATGTGGCTTAGTAAAGCAAAGCTAGAATTAAATGAAATTATCAATAAAAAGACCCAGTTCTTAATTCAAAGACTTAGGATAGAAAACTTTGAACAAGGTAATAAATCAGGTAGATTTTTGGCTAATCAGCTTAAAATTAATAAAGAAAAAAAAACTATATCTGCTATTAAAGATCCGACCAGGAATACAGTATATGATCCTGAAAGAATAAACAACACCTTTAAAGAATTTAAAAGGCTTTATACTCACTGGAGATAAACCCATCAAATAAAGAAATTGAACAATTTTTGGATAAAATAACACTTCCTAAATTATCGGATAGTCAAGCGATGGCCCTGGATTCACCACTAACGGCTGAACTCCAGGAGGCCCTCCAAAGCATGCCCAATAAAAAGGCTCCAGGCCCAGATGGATTTCCAGCAGAGTTCTATAAGGAATTCTGGAATATTCTGGCACCAACATTTCACAGAATGCTGCAGGAAACCAAGGAAAATGGCCGACTTTTACCAAATATGAAATCTGCCTACATTAGTCTTCTACTAAAATCAGGTAAAGAACCTGTGTTTCCTACCAGCTATCGTCCCATAGCCCTCATTAATGTTGATCTTAAAATAATCTGCAAAGCCCTCGCAAAAAGGTTAGAGAAAGTAACTCTTCTTATAAAACATCCTGACCAAACTGGTTTTATAAAAGGGAGACATTCATCCACAAATTCACGTAGATTAATAGATTTTATAGATTTTATAGATTTTTCTTACTGTAAAAACTTTGAAACTAATATATTATCTTTAGATGCAGAAAAAGCATTTGATAGAGTTAACTGGAAATTCGTATTTGCAACCTTACATAAATTTGGCTTTGGAAATTCTTTTATAAACTGGTTGAAAATATTATACAGATCACCAACCATGTATCAGGACAAATAACCAAACATCATCTAGGTTTTATCTTCAGAGAGGTACCAGGGAGGGATGTCCTCTCTCTCCCTCCCTGTTTGCCATTTGTATTGAACCACTTGCAGCAGCAATCAGGCAAACTAGCAATATTAAAAGGCATAAAATGCAATAACATAGAACATAAAATCTTTATGATGTATAGATGATGTATTACTTTTTCTCCCGCATTCACAAACCTCTCTCTCTCATGTAATCGGGTTGATAAACTCTTACTCAAGAGTTTCAGATTATTCTATAAATTGGATAGAATCAACGGTTCTTCCAATCAATTGTTCTGTCCAGAATCCAATTAATACACAACTGCAGTCAGGGAATATTACTTATTTAGGTATCAATGTCTCACCAAGACTGGCAGATTTAACAAAGCTAAACTACATCCCACTTTTAAAAAAAATGGAAGATGATCTTGTTCGATGGAAATCCCTACCCATATCACTTATGGCATTGGTGTCAAACTGACAGTTTTAGATGTGTCTCTGCTCCAACACAGCTGATTGAAATGGTGCAACTACCTCCTCAGCATGTCAAAGTTCTGCAGAGGCCTGCTAATGAGTCATCATTTCATTAAGGTGTGCTGAACTAGGGAAAGAACTAAAACATGCAGGAGACTGGCCCTTGAGGACTGACTTATTGGAAGGGTTGCTTCAATAAAAATGATGGTTTTTCCTAGAATCAATTACTTATATTCAATGATCCCAAGTAAACCATGACAAGAGTGGTTTAGATCTCTGGACTCTTCCGTCTCTAAATTTCTTTGGAAAGATGATCCCCAACCCCCCCACGTATTGGCATAAAAGAAACACATTACACATAAGACCAAAGATAAATAAGGCCTAGATATACCGAACTTTCATCATTATGTCTTAGCCAACAGGCTCCAATACATCTTGAGATGGTTAAAACATAGATACCTAGATGAGTCCTGGATAGACGTAGAACAGACATTGTGCAATAAGATAAAAATTTCAGACCTACCATTTATGAGCTCAAATTTAAAACAACATGATTGCTTTAAAAGCCTAAATATCAGCTCCTCTCTGACAGCATGGTGGGAGTTTCTAAAAATTACAGAGTCCATACTAATCACATGCAGACGTACATCCATCTGGAATAACCCCGACATCTTGCAAAGAAAATGTATGATAAATTTTCCAGAACTGAGGTGTAAAGGAATTGAATACCTGGAACATACATTTGAAGTAACAAACATTATCCCATTTAATACATGAATTACACAATATGGAATTAATAAAAACAAATTCTTTGAAAATCAACAAATTAAATCTATTATAAAAGGTCAATTTAGGCTCAATAAAGCTGAATTACAAATGCCAGCAAGAGTTTTAGAATTTCTTAATCTCAACCCCCCCAAATTGCTGTCTAAAATTTACAGGACACTATCTACATTAGATGAATCAATAAGCCTCCCTATTTCAAAATGGGAGGTGAAATTATCAGTCACTTTGACAAAAACTTCTGGTCTCAGATATGTTTAATAACCTTTAAAATAACTAAAAATCCTAATTTACAATTAATACAATACAAAATCCTTCATAGAGTACACTTCACAGGTCAACTGATGTTCAGGATGGGTTTTACGTCATCAAATATAGGCTTACAATGCACAAGCAATATACCAGATACTTACATTCATGCGCTTTGGTTCTGTCCATCTGGGGGTGGGATCCTTGGGGGTGGGATCGCTAGGCGAACGAGGCGCTTGATGTAGTGGCACCCACCTGGGGTGGGGCTTTGGTGGCTTTAGGTTGTGACTCCTGATGGCTGCATGCGGTGCCTTAGGGGGGGGTTGAACTGGCAGACATGGGTTACTGGCGTGGTGGCTGTGCTGCTCCTGGGTAGGGTCACTGTGTTCCTGGTTGGGTGTTGGCCGGTGTGGGGTCTCTGTTGCCGGTGCCGGCCTTTGGGGGTGGGGGTCGGGGCCAGCCGGTGGGTGGCATGTGCTGCCGCTTCTCTCTTTTTCTCTGGGCCGATTGTCATCGCTGGTTCTGTATGGCATCTTGCCTTGTTTGCTTGTTGATTATTATCTTCATATCAGAGCACCCAGCCGCAGCCAGCCTCATTTCATGGTTTCCCACTTACCTCCTCCAATCTTCTTCAACATCGGACTTACCAAAAGACTCTCTCTGAACTCCATAAGATCCACTCCAGATTCCCCTGTCTTTACATTCACCGTTCATCTCATCTTCCTCCAGCCCAGACCCGAACCCCTGATCCCCCTTCCTCTGTGTATCTGGTTTATTTATTTATTTATTTTACAATAAAAACACTTCTAAACTGTTTCCGTCTGCTGTCTGGAATTGTTGCCAGTTTAGAGTCAAAAAACAACCAAACATGACACATATGGTAATCAGTACAACCGGGAACACCTGTGCTGAGCGTTTACAGGAGAAGGAGGGCTAAGAAAGCCCAGCAGGCTTGTCGTTGCCATGGTGCTGAGTAATGGAAGAGTGCAGGGGCCTACGCTGGATCAAAAGCAGTCCGGGGTGCTGACTCCAAGCACATCACGGACAGGCAGGGGCCGTAACAATGTGTTTTCAGAGATTATGTTCCCCTATCCTTGGTTTGGTTATGAGAGATAATTTTAAAGGCTATGAAGTTTCTACCATCTCGCACCATTCTGCCCATTCTCCTCTGACAAAGAGAACAGCCCATCTGGGACTAACAGCCATTCAAAGTTACTTAAATCCCTTTTCTCACTCTGACTTCAGCAAGTTGTCTTCCTCATGTATACATGATAACACACACACACACACACACACACAGATTTGTGACAGATTCCGTGACTCTATGGAATTGTGATCAAAGTCTTTTTGCAAAAAGATGAAATAATTCTTCCTGACAGGAGGCTTTAAGGTGGGTATTGAACTGGATGGAAAAGGGTCACAGATGGTTTGCTCCCCTTAGCAAAAGACACCGATGTGATTTCTTTTTTCTCCTAGACTAAAAAACGCTCCCTTTGCCCAGAACTACCAGGAGGAGCTGAAATGTCATTCACCTCTGAATTTATCAGCAGTAAATCTTAATTAGTATTTTTGACACAAAGTATGCATCCCAGGCTCTGTATTTCATATTTTACCATCTTAAACATTTGTTAAGGAGCAGTTCAGTTCCATTAACAAAAAGTTATTTGGGTCTGAATTAAGTATTCTTGTTAAAAACATTTATGATAACCTGGACATTAAAATCTTTTTTATACAACAAGTCTATAGTCCACATTTACCAGCACTTAAATAAAACTCTAATTACCACTCTGAAGCACCCAGAACTCCAAAATTGATGTCAGTGCTAAAAAGTTTGATTACGTTTTGTTATTCCTGTACATCAGATAAGGTTGGTTTTGTCTCTACTGCCTGTTGCAGCCCGAGATGAGTTGCTTGAAGATACAAATGCACAACATATATTTATTCTTCATGATACTTCTCTGGTCTGCTAGGTGTTGTAACTCTCCTGCAGCACATACCCAAAGAGAGATGATAACATCTACTGTAATAAATAAGAAAAATATCATTTCTTAAATTGCAGCAAATAAGCAGAATCTGTTTACCTTGCCATGTTATTCCCAATAACTGCAATACTAGTTGAAAAGCAATGGACCACATAATAGCTACAGCAATTTCATTGCCTCATCAGCTGCAATTACACTTACAGGCCAGTGCAAGCTGGGGCTGTCTTGAAGCCAGTGAATGAAGCTTGAATATGGAAGCCAAAAATATATTTTCATTTCCAGTTGTGAGGACACAAATTAGAGACAATATATGTAAATATCTTATGTCAAAATACTTTTTTGCAATTCATTAATTTCAGTCTATGACAGTGGAATAATGACACTGAGGATTCCTTGATACTGATTAAAAAGTATTTTGGTTTTTTTACAGTTATTTCACAAGTGTTTTTGTTTTTTGTACTTAAAACAGAAGTTTTACAGTTTGACCAAGTACGCTCCATTGGTAGACATTACTCTGGGAGTTAGGAAGTCTCAGACGTTCAGACACCATCATATCTGTGTCTTTAACATTGTGCTTAACAATGCTCTTTAAATAGGCCTTCTAATGTCAGTTTCTCCTCTCCACTGTCACTACATACATGCTCAATATGAGGGATTGCTGTGAAGTCAGCAACACAATGCAAGCAATTGTCCCCCCCCAACTCCACCACGACATCACAAAGCCACCACCATGCTGTCCTGTAGACATGGTGTTCTTTTCAGCATGTGCTCCTAACTTCCTCCACCAGACATACTGAGGCTAGACCAGGGCCCTCATTTATGAACTGCACTTACACACAGATCTGTGTGTATTTTGTGCGTAGGAACAATTTTATGCATTGTCTGGTATTTACCATCTTGTACTAGTGCGTAGAAATGTTCCTAAATATAAGAACAGCTCTGATAATGCGTATGCAAAGCATCTAATAGTAGAACGTGAGAACTGCAACACTGAAACAGTTTTACTTTGATGGAATATTTATCTCATTAGTTTATCACCTCCGCCAAGGAACTCATGTTGGTGTCTGTCTGTCTTTTAGCAAAGAAACTCAAAAAGTTATGAACGGATTTGGATCAAGCTTTCAAGAAATGTTAGAAATCGGTCAAGGAATAAATGACTAAAGTTTGGGGGTGATCATGCATGGAGATCCTGTGAATCGCAATATGGGGGTGGCGGGGGATGTGGAGGAACATGCGTACGACTGGCCACCGCACACTTGATAAATCCGGCTTTTGACTGTTCGTACAAATTTCATTTGAAAGATAGAATATATGACAGTTTCTACGAACATTTGATAAATGAGGCCCTCATCAGCAAATATGAGCTCTTCTGAAGAGGTCATTTTGATTTGGCAGTAGTGAATGAAAATTGGTTTTAGAAATGAATTTGGATAAAGTCTCTAATTTCTATCTATCTATCTATCTATCTATCTATCTATCTATCTATCTATCTATCTATCTATCTATCTATCTATCTATCTATCTATCTATCTATCTATCTATCTATCTATCTATCTATCTATCTATCTATCTATCTAAAAACTGTTTGAAACCAAAAACATAAAAACGTACTTATACTTATTTTTTTTTATGATTCTAAATAAATATAGGCAGCAAGGGGTCAGTCAGTATCACTATGATCCTAGCTAGTTAATCCTCACTTTTGCTTCTGCAACTCTACTTTTGTGCACACAAGCAGTAGGACCATGCCCATGACGTGTATCTACTCATACCATAAGGTCATCTTTCAGGTGTACTATAAGGATTATTTTATAATTTGATTAGTTCATCCGAAATCTCAACCCCAGTGATACCCAGGCTTCTTTAATATGAAGAGAAGGGGCTGTCGAACTAAAAAGACTTACACCCTGAGAGGTTAAATGTTTGGAGGTGGAAGGTCTGGTCATGAGTTCATAGAAACTGTGCCGCTCAGGTAAAATTTCAAAGTGAGGAATTTATTGCCTAGCAAAATGTCTGACTTGCAAAAATCTGAAAAAATGGCTGGAGGAGAGACCAAATCTTTCCTGTAACTGAGTGAAAAACGCAAAGTGGATATTAATGTAAAGGTCTTTGATGGTAACCTGGCCTTTATTAGACCACTGTACAAAAGCCACATCCATCATGCCTGGTTTAAAACAAGGATTCCGACAAATAGGATCGTGGGTAGACAGTCCGGGGAGGTTCCGAACACTCCTAATCTGTTTCAGAATTTTTAAAGTGTTACGCATAACAAAAACCTCCTTAAAGGATCTAAAAGGTAGAACTAATTTTGAGAATAGAATGGCTTATAAGGAGGCACCTGAAAGCACTGAAGCTACCCAAGCCTCAATTTCAGGCCAACCAGGGGAGAGGGAAACTCTCTGCTCGGCCGCAGCAGAAGAGTGATTCCAAAAAAAACAATCCTCTGACATTACAGGCCCAGGAGTAATGACGGAAGACAGGGAGGGCCAAGACCTCCATCAGCTATGGGTTTGTGTAATTGTGCCTTTGAGATATGAGGAGTTTTATGAGCCCAGATAAAAGGAAGAATGATAGTCTTTTAACTTGAAGAAAAAGGCTGTGAGATACATGGGTATGTTTTGGAAGAGGTACATACATTTGGGAAGAACAACCATCTTGACAATATTGACATGTCCAATCAACAAGAGGGGAAGAATTTTTCCATTTGTCTATCATACTTTTGAGTTTACCAATTAGGTCAGCATAATTCAACTTAATAAGAAGTTTTCGGTTCCTGGAGATGTTGATCCCAAGATAGACAAACGACTCAGTGGAAACTTTAAATGGTAAGTTATTGAGAAAGGCAGAGTCGAGCCCATCAGACAGAGGCATGAACAGACTTTATTCCCAATAAATGCTAAAACCAGAGAGCTGTCCAAAATTATTTATAATATTTAAAAGTGGTGTGAGGAACATCCTAACATCAGTCAGAGTCAGGATCACATCATCTGCGTACAGACCAATAGGACTTACAGATGCACCACGCCCGATGCCAGTAATCTGAGGGCAAGATCTGATGGAGATAGCAAGGGGCTCTAAAGCGAGTGCGAAAAGCAAGGGGGAGAGGCTGCATCCTTGTCTTGTTCCGCGATGCAGCAAGAAAGGAAGAGAACTGTCATGGTTGGTCAATACCGAGGACTTGGGACAAGATTTCCACAAGATTTCCCATTTGGGAAAGAACGAATGGCTGTTTTTATTTCCTCCAGCGTGAGGTCAAAATCCAATTCTAGCTTAGCGGCTTCATTAGGAGTTGCAATGTTCAAAGAATAGACAAATCATCTAGGTCAAAGTCACTCAGCTTAGCCTTGGAGGTATACAGCTGACTGAAAAAAATCTAAAAATCTGTCAATTAATTTGGGATCAGCTATCAGTTGTCCAATGACAGAGGAAATTTTGTGGATTGACCTATCAGCCTGCATGCCTTTTAGCTGCCTAGCAAGTAATATGTCAGGCTTATCGCCTAGCTCAATATGTTTCCGCTTAAATTTGCGAACATAGTCTCCAACCTGTTCTCCCAACATGTGTTTATACTTATACTTTATCTTCAGGATGGCACTTAGCATATCATCATCATTTGTATTGCGAAAAGTGCTCTTTAAGGCTGCTAACTCATCCTCAATTTTTGCAAGATGCCTCATTCTGGACCTTTTAATGGACGATTGATATGAGATGATATGACCCCGTAGTACCACCTTAAATGACTCCCACTCCCAGACGGAGACTGCCCCGTTATCGTTAAGCTGGAAATCGGAAATCTTTGCTGAGATATAGTCGTTAAATATTTTATCCAAATTTAGAGAGGGATTTAATTTCCAACTGTATGAGGCTGTATGGAGGTTGAAATTAATTTGGATTGAAAGGGGAGCATGATCAGACACTAAAATACTATGACATGTAGAACTAAGCCTGTGCAAGATTAGTTTAGAGTCAAATAAGAAATGATCAATTCTGGTGAAACTACCATGTACAGGAGAGAAAAAAGAATATTTCCTCTCCAGAGGGTGTTGAAGTCTTCAAATATCAACTAAATCAAACGATTTCACCAAATCATTGAGAACTGGCCCAGATCTCAGTTATTTAAAAGAGCTAACAGGAACTAAATGATTGCACCAGTGACATATCTCCCAACTGGATCTGTTGTTATAGAGTTGATATATAGTGGTAAGATACAGCTGGTGATAATTATTTTTGGGGGGGGGCGCTCTTTTGTGTGTGTGTGGGGGGGGTATTTAACCCTCTGCTTATCTTCATTTGGGCCGACCTAGTTATCTTTGGGGTGACCTTTTGGGTGACCCCAGAATAACATTTAATTTTGTAACATAAGCATTGTTTTTGGTTGTTGTTCTTTTGTTTGTTTTATTTCAAATGTAATTTTACACTGTTTAATTATTTATTATTATTTATTTATTTATTATTTATTAATATTTATTACTCAACATTTGTTCAGTTTTTGGATGATTGATGATATTTTTTTAAAATTATAATAATAAAAAATAAATAATAATAATAAATACATATTTATTTAAATAGGCTACAAAAACAGCATTTTATGTAAAATTCACTTGATAAAAGGGTCTTTTATCAAGTGAATTTTACATAAAAAGCTGTTAGATTATACACCACATACACATAGGCTGGTCATGTGTGTGATGCATGTGACTTACAACCCAAAATTGGGGTGGTCCGGTCCGAGATCCTTTATCCTTTTTTTTTCTTCCAGCGAACGCCTTGTGCAAGGGTTTTATTGTATATCAATGACAGAATTTGGTTTAACTTTTGCCATTCTCTCTACGAATATGATCAGCCTAGGAAGGTTTTTGCGCAGTCATTGTCACAGTGTCGCCCACGTACTCCCAGTAGTGGCAATGAGCATTGACTTGAATGGCAGGTGACAAGAACCAATCAGATTGGATAAAATAACATACATCCAATTCTGATTCGCCATTTTCCTCCGGACGCAGGTCGCAAAACTTTTAAGAAACAAATTAGAGACCAGCTTCAGGTCACATGCTGCCCAAAAATTTGAAGACTCAGATAGAGCTCCATTTGTCTGGCGTCCCTCTCACATGAAACTGCATGAAACATTGAAAACATAATAAAGAAAATAGTTAACCGAATAAATTTTAATAAATGCTGAAGCTCTTACTACTTATTGTATGAGCGAAGTATTGTATTTTTTTTTATTTCATTTTTGTATACATGTATATTTCAGTAATTTTGACTGGGCCACTCCCCAGCGCCCTCTATTGACAAGCTGCTACTGGTTGACTACAAACCAGTGGCATAGCCAGAAAAAAGACACTGGGTGTCCACCAGCAAACACTGGGTGTGCCAAATTTATTCTCAACAAATAGAAAAGTTTTGCCAAGGGCTCCCCCTACCTACAGGCCTTCAGGCAAAACTAATAAATTCAGACTAACATATTCAAAATCACCGGCTGGCATTAACTTATACAATCAAACACATTCTCAACTTTTGAAATACATTACAATAACTTTTCAACCTCTAATAAATTCCTGCAATTTCCGCCCTATATTTTTTAAAAACGCATACCCAAAATTAACTTAAAGCTGTTCTTGAACCATTTGGAGTAGAGACATGGCTGGGGTCTCTTTGGAAAGCAAACACTCTAAAATTTATCCCAGAACTGTGTTAATATCTCTGAGTGCTATTGTTACCAAGCAATATTAATTTTAATACCCCAAAAAATTATTTTATTTGTGTCCGAATATTTATTTTATATAAATACATGCTGTAAAAATGGCTTTAAAAAGAGGTGGTGACCTAAAACACACTGTGGGTCTAAAGTCTGAAGTATTACCTTCATCCACACCAAATTTGACGGCAATAAACCAAAAAATTTATATTCTGCACACATTTTTATAACTACAGGTCAAAGGTGGTCAAAAGTGTGCCATATGCACCATCTCCTGGGTAAATGCCGTAGTCCTCACTGAATTAAAAATATCATCAGAATCATAACTTCATTTTACCATATAAAGCTCCACGGCTTCCTTCAATGTTGTATTTTGATCATAAAGGGTGTTTGGACACGGTGCTAAAACAATATGTTACTGGTACGCACTGTGCGTAATCTCTTCATGAATAAGACATTTTACGCACGTCATATACAATGGCTGCGAACAAGTCCGCCCGGTCAAGTTATATATCTGCGTTTACAGCATTATATTGGCTATTCGATGCTTCAATCATCAGAGTTCTGGACCGCAATTGGTTCGAGTTACTTACCATAACGTGACTTTCCATCCATGCGTCATTGTTTGGAGATGTACCCTACGTAAGGAAAACACCGGATGATTTTTTTATTTTATTTTTTTTTCCCCTTCTGGGCATGCTCAGTGACCTTTGTAGGCAGAAGTGGAAGCGAATGAATCGGAAACAAAGCCGTAAAGACTACAAAAATGGCCAGACATTTCGGGAGTGCATTTTCATTGTTTGTTTTATATTTTGTATTGGTTTTGCTATTGTCCTGGTCTAATAACTTTATCGGAGGACTTTAATCGGACCCTTATTGATGTAAAATGACAATTTATGTTCGAAATGGATCGGTTTTGTCACGTTTATTGGACTACAAAGTGGTGAGTTCCATATTTTTATACCTCCATCAGGAGAACATTTGTGTTGGCAAAAGCGGTCACTGTGTCTTCAGTTATGATTGTATCCTTAAACGCCAGGCATAATTGGAATCACAAGACTCTTAGCTTTCCAATGATATAAAACATGTATGGGTTCATAAAAGTTAGAAGTCAGAAAATTGGTGGATTTAAACTAGGAAATGGGCTGGGCCCGCCCGCGGGCCCTCGGAATTTAAACGGGTTAAACACATGTTTTTGATGCAATTTAAATTAACAATTTTCAAATGCATATCCTGTAATATTTATGAGTAAATCTTTTTATCTTATCCTATTTATTTCTTACTCACACACACTATCACATGTACATATTATTTAAGCATCTGAACTTCCCACCTTTGGATTGCAGGTTCACAAGGCAACGCGGCGTGGTTTGGCTTTAAACAGGTTTATTATTTCGTCAGTCTAGTTTGTCTGCAAGCTCTTTTTCGAACTTAAGCAATGAGATGCTATCAACTAGTTTCTCAGTGAGCATTGGAGCTCTGCTGCTGGTTTAAATCCTGTTCACCACCAGTGTTGCCAACTGTCTCCAACAGAAAGTAGCTGAAGTTGCCCCAGAAAGTCGCTAGATGTTGCCAGATGACGTCATACGCTAATTTGCATAATGATGATGTCATCATGTGGTGACGAATGAAACAGAAAGGAGGAAATAATTATATCTAGATTAGGATTACAGGGTTAAACAATAAATTATTTAAACAGGGGAAACATGCTACAGGGAAATGTGACTTCTGTCTTCAAGAAGAGACTGTGGAACATGTTCTATTATTTTGCCTGAAGTAAACTGTGGAGAAAACTGGTACAAAAGTTATAAGATATCAAATTGCAACTGGACATCAAAGAGCTTTTAAACAAACTGTATTTAGTTCTGGAAAATGTATTTTTTCCTGAGATATCTCAAGAAGACGAAATTAATACAGAGAATATAGTTTGTTTGTTTTTTAGTACTTTGTAAAAAAATAAGTAGGGCATATTTAGAATGCATCAAATGTTTCTTGCCAGCTGCCATTAAACAGAAGTTTATTGCTTATGGTATTATTTTCAGTGGGGGTTTTTTGTCATAGGTTTTCAATGTCCTACGTTTTTGAATCGGGATTCATTTTGGTGAGTGACTCATTCAAACTCGATTCAGTAAAAAGAATCGAATTTACCATCACTAGTCTGTACTATGCTGCATTGGCATCTCACACCTGTGGTGCATTCAAGGAACGTTCGAAATGTATGGTGAGTTCAAAAACATAGGACATTTATTTATATATATTTTTTTATAGTGGTGGAAATGAGTTCATATATTTTTTCCTTTAATCTGCTTATTAGCTTTGCAAAACAAAGTGTAGACTGAATGTTACATGGCGTCAGTCAGACTATCAGACTTTTAGCTCAGGTGAAGGAGCGACTCTTCCACGGTAAAACGCTCTGAGTTTCAGCAGCTGAGAGCCGGGTGGGAGGGGGTGAGTGAGTCGTTCATGCTACGATTCAGCACCAGACATTGCGCAAGCTAGCTCCGGCTAGCTCTCAGGAAGGGAGGGGGTGAGTAACTCAAATGTGCTGTTAGCATGTTAGCAGAGCGATGCTACTGTGAACTAATGAGCCATTCTCGTCATGATTTTAGCTTTGAACTCAGGGTTTTGTCTTCCAGTCCAGAGCAGAAATGTTTTTCGTAAGAAACTGGCTAGTGTTTTTTCCGCAATTTTAATTGTAAGCTACGCATATTTCTACTAATGAAATTAGTTTACTATTAGTAACAGGAATGAGCAGAGGTGGGACAAAGTCATTGTTTTGCAAGTCACAAGTAAGTCTCAAGTCTTTGTCCTCGAGTCCCGAGTCAAGTCAAAGATGAGGCAAGTCCCGAGTCGAGTCAAAAGTCAAAGCCAACAAGTCTCAAGTCGAGTCAAAAGTCCTACCATTTTAGTTTCGAGTCATTTCAAGTCCTCTTACCACAGAAATAAATGTATACAAATCATGTATGTCTGTATGTTTGTATTTATTTAGACCTCAATTTATACAATAACATTAATCAAATACAGTAAAAAACTGAAAATTTAATTTTCACAAAAAATGCTTGTATTTCAAGAGCATATTGCACTAGAACAATGCACAGCAGCTTCAGTCCTGTATTGTATTGACCTCATATTGCAAAACAGTTTAACTTTCAAATAGACATGGGTCCTTTTAACCTAAACTTTTTAAAACATGTCATCAATAAAATCCTCATCCCTCAAAATGATCACTTCTGAAAAACTGGACCAACCTGATAATATAATTGGAATGCCTGGTGTGTAAAAATGTTTCCCCCCAGTTTTCATGGGAAGTAGCAAGTCTTCTCAAGTCATAAGGCGCAAGTCCAAGTAAAGTCACGAGTCAATGATGTTAAAGTCCAAGTCGAGTTGCAAGTCTTCGTTCATTTTATCAAGTCGAGTCTGAAGTCATCAAATTCATGACTCGACTCTGACTCGAGTCCAAGTCACATGACTCGAGTCCACACCTCTGGGAATGAGTCAGTAAATGAGTCACTTGGGATTGTGAATCATGATTCACGAGTCAGTAAAGTGATTCTCGAGTATTGAACGATTCGTTCATGACTCGCACATCACTAGTACAAACAAGCTTCTGCCTTAATTCCCGTTGAAAGATCGGTCTTATATACAAGCAGATTGATTTTTTACTTTTGAATCAACATTAACTACCAAACAACTTTGTTTGTGAGTGGATGAAATGAACCGAAAAAGGTTTATGATTGGTCAATGGACATAGTCTGGTTGCGTTGCGGTGTCACAACCCGCTCCGCCTGATTACAATTTATTATTGATTGATCGAGTTAACATGCCCAGTGCAATTTTTACAAATTGATCGTCTGGTGAGTCAAACTTGTTAGGAAAAGCTATATATGTATATAAATGCATTCAGATTTTTGGGTGTGCCAGCTTGCTCTGTGGCTACGCCAATGGTACAAACTGAATAGTTTTGTGAATTAGGATAGCAACCTCTCTCACCCTAGATGAGAAAGGGGATTGTTACACTTGTGACACCCATAGCGATCTCAAACATCTCTGCCCAGTAGATTTACTGTGGGTCTCCTGCAAAAAAATGACACCTGATGACAAAGATTTTAGGTGCAAGAGTACTTTCCCCCTCCTATGTGCCTTGCCAAGACATCTGCAGTTCCAAGAAGTAAAAGTAAAAGGACTCGTTCCCTTGGCTGCATGACTAACCTGGATTTAAGAAACAAAAGAACAGAAAATGACACGACAAGCATGGTTATAAATTTGCAGTTCAAAACACACACAAAATGAAAAATCCCAAAACAAACCAAAAGCCGCAGTAAGAACTAAGCAGCAAAACCCCATATCCATTGTGGAGGCTGCCGAGTAACAGAGACAGCTAAACCGTACAGCAATAGACTTACCTATACAAACAGCGCCTCCAAATTTTAGATTTAACAATAAGGTGGACCTGCAGGGGCACAGTTATAACAGTCACTTAAGCCCGAACTGGGAATGTTTGAGGGAGTGAGTTACAGGTGGATAAATAATAGGAAGAAGGGGAAAAAAAGAAAATAAAACGTAAATGAGAATAACACTGGAGTAAGCCAGGCTGAGTTGGACAGGTGCTGAATTGCAGAATCCACGATTTTCCGCCACATTTTTTTAAATAAATCCCAATCTTTGTGTAGAAAGTGACTTACACAATTTTCAGACCCTGCTTTGTGCATAAGCAAGCTTTATAAATGAGACCCCTGGCGCATGTCATGTCATTTTTTTAAAAGAAGAAGCCAAAGTAGCACTTCCCAAAAACCCAGATTTCATACAAGGTAAACCTTAGAATTTAAAGGATGTGTACTTAGTTTTTACAATGACTGTATATATATTATGTGAATATTTGTTAAAATTGATTTTGTTTACCCATTTTCTGTCCTTCAAAATACAAACCTCCTTGCTTGTGATGTTTAGTCAGGCTGTGGCCATCAAACAAACTCATCACATTTTCAGACAATGATAACATGTTATTATTTCACATTCCATTTATGCTGTAATGTGAAGGACAAGCACACACACACACTTTCACCAACACAAAGCCTAAAAACCTCTTTGGAAGCTTTCTGCCAGTTGTAATTATAGGAGGTCATGGTTTTCATTGACTGGTTGCCAAAGTGTGGCCCAGTGGTTTGTATCGTTATGCTAATCTACCTCCATGATTACTGTGTCTTGGCTTTTAGTCCTCAATAGGACTGTGTAACCCAGGCTTTGGTATGTGTGTGTTTTGATGTGACTGTCTGCTCAAGGTTTCCAGTAATACAGATGGAATCTCTGATGTTTTTTTCAAAGCTCCATCACTGGCTGTGAATCAAATGAAGCTCTTGTAACCATCTACTGTTTTCAAGGCAAATATAATTTCAGTCAGTATAGAAATGAATTTCAGCAGCCTCTGCTTTATGGACTATATACAGATACCAAGCAAAAAATGGAAATATTTGATGAATGCCACATTACAAATATTAACAAACCTATTTACCAAGTCCAAACTACTGCAGAAGTAAAAAAAATTATTATTTCTTATTGTTGGACAACAGATGATGAAAACAAGTCAACATATGTTTTCATCCTATACTCTGATCCATTTAAGAATAGCTATCGGGATACTGTCCAAGTCTAATATGTCATTAAATTGAATAAAAACAAAGCCATGTAAATGCTCAAAACTTGTTGCCTTTAAAATGCAAAATAACACCATAGATTTGATCAGTTGAAGTACTTTAATTACTTTGATGCAGCTCATGAAAAGTCATATTTCTTTTACACGTGTCCTGTCTGGCAGTCTGGAGCTCAGAATTTGTGTCTGAGTACCAAGTTGAAGCCCAACAGGTTTACTATCACAAGTGGAGCACTACAACTTTTGCTATATGTGTAAGAAATCTTTATTAAAAATTACTTTGGGTTTGTTGGGTTTTTTGTTTTCGATGCACCAGGGACACGGAGACAGAAAATAAAGCGGAAGAAAGCAAGTAGATGAGGAGAGGTTGGGAAAAAAGGTTAAGATGGAGAGGATGAGCTGAAGATACAAGAAAGGAAGCGGAACAAAGAAAACAAAAGAAAACATCACAGTCTCCCTCCACACCATCAGGAAGGCAGGGAGAGGGAAAAAAACAACAAAACAAATCAAACAATGCAAACTGGCCTGACCAGCCAGCACCAAGACACCGAGCTCAACCAGCTCCTGAATCTCACTCCCTCACACCGCAGAGCACCAAGCATGCAACCAAGATCAACCAAACCTACCAATGAACCGACCAAGCACGTCCACCCAGGTTCGCCCAGGCAGGCACCAGGGATGAATCGGCATGCTACCCAAGCACCAAGCCCCAGACACAGAAAGCCACCAATGCACCGGTGGGCAGAGGCATCAGTCACGGCAGGGAGTGACGGAGGAGAGGTCCCTCATTTGTGTTGAGATGTGCCAGGCCAGAATGCAGCCCAAAACCCAACCTGATAGATACACAGAACACACAGACACAGTCATGCGTTCCCTCCCTCTTACACACATACATTCTCATCTGCACACCAAGACACACAAAAAGGACGCTTTACACCCACTCATACTCCCCATACACAGTCTATACTCCCAGGTCCAGGTACTGATACCCCAGCAGAGCAACCAGCCCCTTGACCCAGGAGGTGGTCCCCCTACCCTCTAGGATGGAGACAAGCAGACCGCCAAAGCCGACACAGTGGCAAAGCTGCCCACCAGCACAGGCCCCGACCAGACTGCCCGTCCACCAAGCCCCACGGAGCCCAAGGCAGTCCCCCCGGCCCGATCCCAGAAGAAGATCTACACCCACCCCAACATTCGGTTTACTATTAAAGCACAAAAGACATTAGACACCCAGGTTGAGTTCTTCATTTTTTTTCTTCAGGAAAAAGAAAAAGGACCAGTTTAGAAATGGGCATGGTGTGGAACGAAATGAGGGAGGCAGATTTGCTTGTTTGGTGGATGAGATGTGGCTCGTCAGGTAGATGGAGACTGACTTAAGGAGAGTGGAGTTGGCTCAGGAAAACAGCTTCAATCAAGCTTTTTTAGGGGTGTTTTGTGGCTTGGTAGCCAGTGGTAGACAGACACAAATAAATAAATAGTCTGCCAAGGACTTCTTTTTACAAATTTATTTCTATAATGATGCAGAAAATAAATATTTAGCACCTACAACCAAGCAAGAATTCTGGCCCTCACAGACCTGTTACTTCTGTTACCTCTTCTAACCTCCACTTGTTACCTGTAATTATGGCACCTGTTTGAACTTGTTATCTTTATAAAAGACGCCTGTCTGTCCACACCTTTAAACAGTCAGACTCCAACCTCCAACATGTCCAAGACCAGAGAGCTGTCCAAGGACACCAGGGACAAGATTGTTCACCTGCACAAGACTGGGATCAGCCAATCCACAATAGGCAAGCAGGTTGGTGAGAAGATTACACATTAGTCTTTTACAAAGATGGAAATTTCAATTCAATTTTCAATTCACTTCAATTCAATTCAGTTTCTTTATATAGCACCGATTCACAACAGATGTCATCTTAAGGCACTTAACAAGAAGTCATTTCAATACATTTATACAAACATTCCAATCAGTTAAAAAGTTTCCTATTTAAGGAATCCCAGCAGATTGCGTCAGTCATTGGCATGAGGTTGGGCCCCGTTGATGCATACTTTCCAACCACAGCAATCCTTCAACAATCCCTCAAACTGAGCAAGCATGTAGCGACAGTGGAGAGGAAAAACTCCCCTTTAACAGGAAGAAACCTCCAACAGAACCAGGCTCAGTAGGAGCGGCCATCTGCCACGGCCGTCTGGGGGTTTCAGAAGACAGAGCAGAGACACAGAAGGAACAGAAGATCTGATATAAGAGTACCATCTATGTTACAGAAAGTAAAAAGTTGATAACATGACTCGGTGGATGTTCAGATACTGGGAGCATCATCCCAGTCGATGCCCCCCGTCCAACAGGGCATTGCAGCCAAGCAGGATACCAGACCAGGTATATCTTCTATGGAGATAAAAACACTGAGAGAACACAAAGTTAACAGTCAAAATAACAGAAGGTACTGTAATACAACTGGAGAGTAGTAGTAGAAAAGGAAGTAGCAGAGTGAAGAAGATTGGTAAGTCTGTCCTCCAGCAGTCTAAGCCTATAGCAGCATAACTACAGAGATAGCTCAGGATGACCTAAGCCACTCTAACATAAGCTTTATCAAAAAGGAAGGTTTTAAGCCTGGCCTTAAAAGTAAACAGAGTGTCTGCCTCACGGACTAAAACTGGGAACTGTTTCCACAGGAGAAGAGCCTGATAACTAAAAGATCTGCCTCCCATTCTACTTTTAGAAATCCTAGGAACTACAAGTAAACCTGCAGTCTGAGAGCAAAGAAGGAACATATGAAACATAATCAAGCTCCATCATACATCAGAGATCTAATTAAGGGCTTTATATGTAAGAAGGAGGATCTTAAATTATATTCTGGATTTAACAGGGAGCCAATGAAGGGAAGCTAAAACAGGAGAAATGTGATCTCTCTTTTTAATATTTATCAGAACTCTTGCTGCCGCATTTTGGATCAACTGAAGGCGTTTAATGGCATTTTGTGGACTACCTGATAGTAAAGAATTACAGTAGTCCAGTCTTGAGGTAACAAATGCATGGACTACTTTCTCAGCATCACTCCTGGACAGGATGTTTCTAATTTTAGCAATATTCCGGAGGTGAAAGAAAGGAACCCTAGAAACCTGTTTAATATGGGATTCAAATGTCAAGTCTTGGTCAAAAATAATGCCGAGGTTATTTACGTTATTACTGGGGGCCAATTTAATGCCATCCAGATGAAGTGATTGACTAATCAGTTTCTTTTTTAGAACTTCTGATCCAAAGACAGCAACTTCTGTCTTGTCAGAATTTAAGTGCAAAAAGTTCAGAGTCATCCATGTTTTTATGTCTTCCAGACATACCTGTAATCTACCTAACTGACTGGGTTCATCAGGATTTATGGATAAATATAGTTGTGTATCATCTGCATAGCTGTGGAAATTTATCCCATGCTGTCTAATGATTCTACCAATTGGGAGCGTATATATGGTGAAAATAATTGGTCCAAGCATAGAACCCTGTGGAACTCCACAAGTAACCCTTGAGAGTGAAGAAGATTTATCATTTAGATGAACAACTGGAATCTATCAGACAAATATGATTTAAACCAGCCTAGTGCTGTTCCTTTGATCCCTGCAACATGTTCAAGCCTTTCTAAGAGAATATTATGATCGACTGTGTCAAAAGCAACACTGAGATTTAACAAAACCAGAACAGACACCAGTCCATTATCTGAGGCCATGAGAATATCATTAGTAACCTTCACCAGTGCTGTTTCAGTGCTATGATGAGCTCTAAAACCTGACTGAAAGTCTTCAAACAGCTCGTTACTGTTTAGATGCTCACAGATTTGATTAACAACTATTTTCTCAAGGATTTTGGATAAGAAAGGAAGGTTAGTTATAGGTCTGTAATTCACTAAGTCATCTTGATCAAGGGAAGGTTTCTTGAGTAAAGGTTTAATTACAGCTATTTTAAATTCCTGTGGTACGTATCCGTTTACTAAGGATAGATTCATCATATCCAAAATGGGGCCAGGAACCAAATGGAACACTTCTTTAAATAATTTGGTTGGGATTGGGTCCAACATATAAGTTGAAGGTTTAAATGAGGCTAATATTTTTGATAATTCCGAAAGCTCGACTGAATCAAAACAACCTAAGCACAAATTAGGTTCTACAGTTCTTTCCGATGCTGCCTCATTTACTAAGGAAGAAGTAATCATGTTTGGGAGGATGCCAATGATTTTATTTTTAATGGAATCCATTTTATTTTACGAAGAATTACATAGAATCATCACTGCTCAGAGCTGGGGGAATAGTTGGCTCAACAGAGCTATTACTCTGTGTAAGTTTGGCAACTGTACTAAAAAGAAACCTAGGATTGTTTTTATTCGCCTCTATTAATGATGAAAAATATGCTGTTCTCGCTTGTCGAAGGGTCTTTTTATACAGCAGTAGACTGTTATTCCAGGTTAAATAGGAATCCTCTAGATGTGTAGAGCGCCATTTTCTCTTCAACTTCCTAGTATTCTGCTTTAAAGTACACAACTCTGCGTTAAACCAAGGAGTCAGCCTCCTATGGCTAGCCACTTTCTTTTTTAAGGGGGCTACACTATCTAATGCCAAACGCAATGAGGAAGCAACGGTGCGAACCAGACCATATATTTCTGAAGGGTTACAGATGGAATTGCTGCCATCCACTGTGTTACTCTGAGACACTGAGGAAAGTAATAATGGAACAGATTCTTCAAAGATTGTTACAGCATTGTCTGATAAAGCTCTACTATAATGACATTTTCTTTCAGATTTAAGATGGGCAGTTAAAGAAAAATTCAAAAGTTATCAAGAAGTGGTCAGACAGGACCGGGTTATGTGGGTGGACTGTTATTTCCTCACACTCAATACCGTATGTCAGTACAAGGTCCAAAGTGTGTTGACCCGAGTGTGTGGGTCCCTGTACTTTTTGGGCAAAGCCAGTTGAGTCTAAAATAGCATTAAAGGCTGCATTTAGGCTATCACTTTCAGTATCCACTTGAATATTAAGATAAGATAAGATAAGCTAGACCAGTCCCCCACTATAATAACCCTATCAGTATTTAATACTAAATCAGATAAAAAATGTGAGATCTGATCTAAGAATAGAGAGTAAGGGCCTGGTGAATGATACAAAACCACAAACAAAAATGGTCTTAATGTTTTGCAACTTGGATGAGGAAAATTAAAGGTTAGATGTTCAAAAGAACTGTAGCTATCAATTGGTCTGGGATTAATTAGTAAATCAGAACGAAATATGGTTGCAACTCCTCCTCCTCGTCCAATGATTCAAATAAACAACTTTTAATATTGGCATCGGACCAATTCCAATGTTAAAAAATTACTAACATCAGGCAATGCCAATGTTATTGCCAATATATTCTGCATTCCATGTTCTCAGGACTTTAGTTATGAGAAACAGAGGAGGAGGAGGAAAGAGACAGGAGAGGACGATGGAGTCAAAAGTCATGCAAGGCAGGATAGGAGGAGAGAAACAGGAGATATCAGGGACAGATACCGGTTTATTAAACACAGAGAAGCAAAAGAACTGAAAGAGCACTGTGAGAGCGAAGAGGAGGAGTGAGACAGGAAAGAAAGATTAACTGGTATAAGGAGGTTTTTTGTGATTAAGTTATGGAACAATCTGAATTGTAATCCTGGCATGGTGGAGGGGAGATCAGGCAGCATGTATTTACATTGGCAAGCGGGTTACACCCCTATCTTGATATTGTTGCCCTCAGAAGTTTTCCACAAATAACTTGGGAGTTACATAAAAGATAAGAAACTGCAAAATGGCAGGGTCCAGGTCTACATTTAAACTTCCAAGAAACATTCAGAAATATTTTGGAAAAAATGTTCACTTTCAGAGTGAATATATACAGATTTCAGTTTTGACATCATCGGGGAATTTAGACCTTGTTTAAAAACAAGATGCAGGCAAAAAATGCTTGATACACTAATATAAGTATATTTACTTCCTGTTTAGGCTCATTGACAATTTAGCTCTTAACTTCTCAGCATAAAATTGCAAAAATCTGATGCAGAACAAGTTGAAGCTTAGACCATGTACACACGTAGCTGGGTTTTTTTTTAAACGAATAAAAAAAATTAAAAAAATCTTGGCCCACACCTAATCGCATAAGTGTGTTGTTAAGCACATTTATAGACATCCCAAACCTGTAGGGGGCAGTAGTTCCCCAAATCCTATTCTCTCAGAGTAACTTTCTATGTTCCAGCTTCTACATAGAGCAGTATTTGAGCTTCTAAACAGAAGCAAACAAAAAGCGCTTGGACAATTGATGATGCCAACACAGCTTTTAGGGCAAAAATTAGGGTGACCATATTCTGAGAATCCAAACAGAGGACACCCACCCCAGCATGGGCGTGACTACCCCCCGAACCAAATCTATAAATTAATATGGATTCAGGTTAGAAAACACTCAAATATTAGATTGATGAGGTAAATACAGTCAGATGTCATTTCTATCTCACATGAATTTGAAGGATTTCTTTAAAAAACCCAACATAATGAATCAAATAGACTAAAGAATGTTTATTCATATTTGCAGAAAAATATCATTATTAATGATTGTTGGAAATGTGTTCCAGCAAATATGTTTTTAAAAATGATGTAGGAATTTATTCTACAGTAAATCACTGAGTCATATTTAGTGTTTTACCTGCTGTCTGACAGAGAACTTCTTCTGTATCTTATAACATGCAGGCTGGGTGGAGCGACTTGAAAACTTTATTTTCTAGTTGATGCATTAGATTAAGTAATGAATCATTATTAATTATCACCATTATAAACTATACCAAGTTTTCAAGATAATATAGTTTCTTTTAAAACATTAAATCTGACTCATATGCACCAATCTAGATCATAATAATCAGACTCTGGGTTCCATCATTCATTATGCTTTAAAATTGGAATATTCTTTTTATTTGATCTATTTTTACCCAAGACCACTTGATATGGGGGTAATCCGGACATTTTATGATATAAAAAAAAAATCCCCCCAGACATAATTTTATGACCAAAAAGGAGGACAAGTTCGGGCAAAAAAGGACGTATTGTCACGCTAGCATAAATGCAGCTTCTGAGTGTAAACAGGTCGCACAAGTGATGTCGGGGCATTTTTGTGGTGGAAAGTGACGTTGCAGAACCGAAAACTCCGAATATTTCTGTCCACACGCAAACTCTTAAAACGGAGAAAATGTCAAATCTTCACTTTGGTCGGATTTTTAAAAAAGATTTCTTTTCGGTGCCGTAAATCTGCGTTTTCGTGTGGATGACAGGCAAAACTGTAGAAAAATATCTTTGTTTTGTGAGAAACGCGGCTACATGTAGACAAGGCATTAGACAGTCTAGGAATTTAATAAGTATTTCAGTCTGGCTCTGTACAGAACTCCCTGCCGTTGCAGCCTCCAACTATTACACATTAAACATCAGTACGTTGCAGCATGTATGTTAACTAAAAGGTAATAGCAGAGGTGTGCTACACACCTACTTTACACAAATTACCTCAAGTCTTTGAACACTCCATTAACTTCATTCCTTCTTTCTGCTCGTGCGCTTTTAAACATGACACCAGAGCACACAGAAGGTCAATTAGCACAACCTGGAGAGGCAGGTCAGTAGACTGAAAAACTTGTTCCAGTTGCTTTAGTGTCATCATTCTGCTTCCCTGTTCAGCACACTCAAACTACAGAGAATACACAGACGAATGCATGTTTATCAGCACTGTTAAGAGTCCATTAAATCAAGCAGAAGGGTCTGATGAATTTATACATTGTCCCAACACACTTTTAAGTAAAAATTGCATACTATTTATATAAACACAAAACTTCTTTGTGAATTTATGAAAATAAGTTCAGAATCAAAAAATTCTAGATGAATTAAATATAGGTGGGAAATTTAATTTGTGTTCAAAACAATTCAGTAAGATTAAAAAACACTACTTAAACTGGACACTTTACATAATGAACTTCTACAGGGTAAAACATAATCAGGCGATATGTTTCTTTTAATAATATTACACTTAAAACCATTCTACAACTCAATAATTCAATAATCTTATCCGTTAATCCCTTCTGATACCAGACAGTGCCACAGAGCAGGACTACTCCAAAAGTTTGAATTTCCAAGCAGAGAGCTAAAGGCAAGAACTGTAATTTCAAAACAGATTTTCTTATTTCTCATTTTCTGGTGAAATAGATAACTTGCACTAGGCTGACATGTATTAAACAGGAAGGATCTCCCCGACAATAATGACAAGTGGAAATAGTGTAATGTTTTTTGTGTTAGTTTCACCAATACAAATCAGACATATATATAAAGTTCTAGTTTTTCTTTTACACATCAAGGCATAGAAAAGGATCTGGTTCATTGTTGCAGATTTTTTGCCCATCCTTCTTTACAACAATGTTTTGTTTCATTTAGATTTGCAGACCTTTTTTCTGCACAGCTTCCTTAAAGTTCTAGCAATTCATATTACAATTTGATGCTGTGTTTGAGATTGTTGTCCTGTGGATGATCCAGTTGGAACAGATTCCAGCTATAAACTATATGTAGAAGCAGCTTAGCAAACCTAAATCCTTCTGGGGTTTTTTTTTAAGAAAGCAGGTTGTCTTTTAGCAAGAATGGAGGATTTGTGATTCCATTAATTTCAGTAAGTTGTCAAGGAGCTGGAGCAGCAAAGCAGCCCCAGACAATGACACTACTACCATTTTTGACTGTCAGTATGATGTTTCTCAGCTGCTTTGTTAGTTTTACAACAGATGTAACAGAATACACACTTTCCAAAACATTCCTCATTTCCTATGTCAGCCCACAGTATATTTCCCAAAGTTTGGGGATCATTAAGATATTTTGAGAAGATATGGGAGGACTGATAATGTTGTCGTTGCTCAGCGCTAGTTTGGCCTCAGAACCCATTTTTATTAGCCTCTTTCTTATTGCTGAATTTGCAATACTGAGCTTAACTATAGCAAGTCTCGAAGCTTTAGCCTTTACACTGATAGATGTCAATTCTTTACATCTGTTTTTGAATATTATGGTATGTTGCCTTTTAAGATACTTTTGCCTACTTCATGTTGTCAGACAGGTTCTATTTAAGTGATTCTTTTATTCTACAGGTTTGGCAGTAATCAGACTTGTGTGTGGCTAGCAAAGGTGTCAAGTAACGAAGTACAAATACTTCGTTACCTTACTTAAGTAGACATTTTGGGTATTCATACTTTACTGAAGTAATTATCTATGGGCCTACTTTTTACTTCTACTCCTTACATTTTCACGCAATTATCTGTACTTTCTACTCCTTACATTTTAAAAATAGCCTCGTTACTCCTGCTTCATTAAGTCTTATATTAAGAAGACACACAAACGATCTAAAAATGGATAGAACTGGATAGAATTTGACAGCGGTTTGATCATAATTTTAAACATCTACCATTCGGACACCCCGCTTGTATGCAATCCATTGCGTACTGTGCACACGGGGTCCCGTTAACCGGAAATTTTCCATATTAGTCTGTTTATTTTTTTTTTACAACGGTGACGGAAAATCCGAAATCCACTTGTCAGTTTGCAGGATTATTATTTACACCCCTGCCCATTTGGTGCAGACGCACAGACAATTTTAGGTTTGAGTTGAAGCGCGGAGTATAAGTAACTGAATCAATAAATTTATAATAAGAAGATTTCCATGAAGCCATCTGAAGATCATGTCAGACCGGGAGGCTTTGGAACGTGACTGTTACCGGGGCGGCTGGTTAAAGATAGGGATGGGCATAATTAATCGACGATCGATTAATTGATCATTAAGAATTTCATCGATGACATTTTTTTTACCGATCAATTAATGCATGTTCTGTTCCATAGTGTGAGATTTGAAGGAATGCAATTAATTTGCTATATGGCAGTAATTAAACACTTTACCACATGAGGGCAATGACTGAAAATAAAACCCACAGGCCGACTCAGTTTCTTGCCAGTTTCTGTGTATTTCAAAAGTAGCATTGTCATGAAGAAGTCGCAGCAAAGTGTGGCGTGGGACCACTTTGACTAAAAAAACAAAACAAAAACAAAAATGTCTCGGTTCACTGCCAACACTACTAAGCTCTGTATAATTACTTGAACGCACTTCCCACCCTGGTTAGAAGCGGAGCATCCTGCTCTTGGTCTCAACCTAGCATCAAGTCGGTGTTAGCACGGAGGAGCCGAGATGCACAACGAGCAGAGAAACTTACTCACCGATTACTTTCTGAGGGAGGCTCCACCACCCCTGGATTGCACCCCTACAGGCTGGTGGAAAATGAATTAAACAAGATTCCAGAAGCTTGCCAAGTTAGCACGGAGGTATGTGTATCACAGCGACGTCTGTCCCCTCACAGCAGGTGATCACCGCGCTGCAGGTCAGACGCGACAGCAGCCTGATGACCGTCAGTCTGGTCACCAGGCTGCTGTCGCTTCTGACCCAAGCACATGTTAACATGCTCATCTTTCTCAACAAAAATCAGTAGACTGGTGCTAAAGTTGTATATAACTTACGGTTTCTTTTGTTTTTGTCTTTTTTACTCTGTTAATGAGCCTAATTCATTGTTAGGTACGCTGATCTCTCTCATCCTCTTTCTCGACGCTTTTTGCCAAATGTAACACAAAACTATCAGACCTATAAGTATTATATATTTTTTAATTAAGTTATTGTTTAATAGGACTTTTTTTTTTTTTTTTACTTTTTTGGAGAAGAAAAAAAATATGAGCGTCAGTTGTGTTAATGAGTAGCGTCTTTTAGCTGTTGGCTCCGCTGCTTATAGCGCTTATTTTCTTTGTGCAACTACCGTGAATTAATTCCGTTTAACTTCCACAAGAGGTGTCCCACTTGTAATAAAGATCTCAATGAGGAAACACGGTATTTTTCTATTCCCACTGCATTTTAATATAGCCTATGAACAGTGAATTTTAATATAAAAATATCAATGATTAATCGAAAATCGATCGTTAATTCTCCCGAGGATCGATGAAGACAGTTTAGTCGAATGCCCATCCCTAGTTAAAGATGCGCTTCAAAGAGATTCTTTCCGACTTCTGATCACTTGAATCAGAGAAATGTGCCCTGATTTCAAAACTTTGGCTGAAGTGGAGCTTTATGTTCCAGTCTACAGTGCGTCAGCGCGGATTCAGCCTCTAGAACAATGGTTCCCAACATGAGGTTCATGAGCCACAAGGGAGTCATTGCAGGGGTCTGCACTATCTTGTCTGTGCTGAGGTTGTAAGACTTTTAGTGATACTATTCTTATATATATATATATATATATATATATATATATATATATATATATATATATATATATATATATATATATATATACACACTCATTAATGCTCAGTAGTCCACATATGGTTCTGTAATGTAAATTGCATTGCACCAAAATGAATACATTTTAATGGACATATATGCAGCTGAAGGAGGTAGCCTAGTGTATCCCAAATGTTAAAAAAATTAACATTATTATATAACATTATAATAATTATGGCCTTTCTTTTGGGGGGTGGGGTGGAGGGGGGTGGCTTAAGCTTTATTCCTTAATGTCATTTTTTAAAATACATTACTTTAAGTAGTTTTGAATCAAGTACTTTTTTACTTTTACTTGAGTAAAAGACTTGACTTGATACTTCAACTTCTACAGAAGTCTTTATAAACCCTAGTATCTATACTTCTACTTGAGTATTGATTGTGAATACTTTTGACACCTCTGGTGGCTAGTGAAACTCAACCAAATAATGTGGTTCATCATAACCAATTCATCATTTAGCCTAGGGGTGATTACTTTTTCCACACAGGGCCAGCTTGGTTTAGATTAGTTTTTCCCATGTTACACTGGTTTCCGTGCTCAACACAGCACTGAGACTGTCCTCGTCAAAGTTTTCAATGACATACGCATAAATACAGACTGTGGTAGAACCACAGTGCTGGTTCTATTGGACCTTAGTGCAGCATTTGACACTGTTGATCATGACATACTACTGAAACGACTGGAGAGCTGGGTCAAACTCTCTGGTACAGTACTTAGCTGGTTTGAGTCTTACCTTAGTTATCAGGCTCCTCTCCTGTGGAACCAGCTCCCAGTTTTAGTCCGTGAGGCAGACACTCTGTTTACTTTTAAGGCCAGGCTTAAAACTTTCCTTTTTGATAAAGCTTATAGTTAGAGTGGCTTAGGTCATCCTGAGCTATCTCTGTAGTTATGCTGCTATAGGCTTAGACTGCTGGAGGACAGACTGACCACTTTTCTTTACTCTGCTACTTTTCTCTTCTGCTCCTCTCCAGTTGCTTTATTTGCTGTTATTTCGACTGTTAACTTTGTTTTTTCTCAGTGTTTTTCTCTCCATAGAAGGTACATCTGGTCTGGTATCCTGCTCGGCTGCAATGCCCTGTTGGACGGGGGGCATCCCAGTAACTGAGCATCCCTGTGTCCTGTTATCAACTTTTCACTTTAATATAGAAAGTACTCTTATATCAGTTCTTTTGTTTTTTCTTTCTTTCTGTCTGTGTGCTCTGTCTTCTCAAACCCCCAGACGGTCGTACACAGATGGCCACTCGTACTGAGCCTGGTTCTGCTGGAGGTTTCTTCCTGTTAAAGGGGAGTTTTTCCTCTCCACTGTCGCTAAATGCTTGCTCAGTATGAGGGATTGCTGTGGTTGGAATCTGCATCAACTGCCAGTCAATGACTCCATGCAATCTGCTGTGATTCCTTACATAGAAACTAGCTAAACCTTTAAACTGATTGAAATGTTTGTATTAAAATGACTTTCTTGTAAAGTGGCTTGAGATGACATCTGCTGTGAAGGGGGGCTAAATAAATAAACTGAATTGAATTGAACAGGGACATATTTGTTTCAATAGGAAACTATTCATCAAAGCGAGCAGAAATCTCTTGTGGGGTGCCCCAGGGCTCCATCCTGGGGCCCCTCTGGTTTAATATCTACATGCTCCCACTAGCCCAGATTATAACAACCAATAAGATTAGCTACCATAACTATGCACATAATACTCAGCTCTACATTACAATGTCACCAGGTGACTTTGAACCCATCCAACCCCGTAACCCCGTAAGTAAATGCATCGAGCAAATCAATGGATGGATGTGCCATAACTTTCTTCAGCTGAAGAGAAACAAAACAGAAGTAATTACTTTTGGACCTAAAGAGGAACGATCAATAGTCAGTACACAGCTTCAGTTAATAGAGCTAGAAACTACCGATTAGGCCCGAAACCTAGGTGTAGTAATGGACTCTGACCTGAACCTCCAGGGTCATATAGAATCAATAACAAGGTAAGCCTTCTATCACCTGGAGAACATTTCTAGGATTAAAGGACTGATGTCGCAACAGGAACTGGAAAAACTCATCCATGCGTTTATCTTTAGTCAGATTGATTACTGCAAAAATGTCTTCACAGGTCGGCCTAAAAAGTCAATTAGATAGCTGCAGCTGATCCAGAACGCTGCTGCTCATGTCCTCACTAGAACCAGGAATATTAAAAAGAGAGATCACATTTCTCCTGTTTTAGCTTCCCTTCAATGGCTCCCTGTTAAATCCAGAATAGAATTTAAGATCCTTCTTCTTACATACAAAGCCTTTAATAATCAGGTCCATCATACATCAGAGATCTAATTGTTCCATATGTTCCTAAAAGAGCACTTCACTCTCAGACTGCAGGTTTACTTGTAGTTCGTAGGGTTTCTAAAACTAGAATGGGAGGCAGATCTTGTAGTTATCAGGCTCCTCTCCTGTGGAACCAGCTCCCAGCTTTAGTCCGTGAGGCAGACACTCTGTTTACTTTTAAGGCCAGGCTTAAAACTTTCCTTTTTGATAAAGCTTATAGTTAGAGTGGCTAAGGTCATCCTGAGCTATCTCTGTAGTTATGCTGCTATAGGCTTAGACTGCTGGAGGACAGACTTACCAATTTTCTTCACTCTGCTACTTCCTTTTCTACTACTACTCTCCAGTTATATAACAGTACATTCTGTTATTTTGACTGTTAACTTTGTTTTCTCTCAGTGTTTTTCTCTCCATAGAAGATATACCTGGTCTGGTATCCTGCTTGGCTGCAATGCCCTGTTGGACGGGGGGCATCGACTGGGATGATGCTCCCAGTAACTGAACATCCACTGTGTCCTGTTATCAACTTTTTACTTTCTGTAACATAGAAAGTTCTCTTATATCAGATCTTCTGTTCCTACTGTGTCTCTGCTCTGTCTTCTCACACCCCAGATGGTCGTGGCAGATAGCCGCTCCTACTGAGCCTGGTTCTGCTGGAGGTTTCTTCCTGTTAAAGGGGAGTTTTCCCTCCCTACCGTCACTACATGCTTGCTCAGTATGAGGGATTGTTGAAGGATTGCTGTGGTTGGAAAGTCTGCATCAATGGGGCCCAACGTCATGCCAATGACTGACGCAATCTGCCGGGATTCCTAAAATAGGAAACTTTTTAACTGATTGGAATGTTTGCAGAAATGTATTGGAATGACTTCTTGTTAAGTGCCTTGAGATGACATCTGTTGTGAATCGGTGCTATATAAATAAACTGAATTAAATTGAAAGTAGAGCTCATCACCCCAGTTCTAAAGTCCCTACACTGGCTCCCTGTAGCTCAGAGAATAGACGTCAAAATTATTTTACTAGTTTATAAATCATTGAATGGCTTAGCTCCAAAGTATCGTGAAGATTTACTGTCACTATACCAACCCCCCAGACCACTCAGGTTCTCTAATTCCAGTCTGCGCAGCATCCCTAGAATTAGAGCCAAACACTGAGAAGCAGCTTTCAGTTTCAATTGCAAAGCTGCTGAAACACTGAATTCTTTTAAATCATGGCTAAAAACCCATCTGTTTAGAGGTGCCTTTGAGTAATGCTTTCATGTGTCATATGTGTTGTGTGTGCTTCACTCTTTATTGCTTTGCCTGTGTTTTATTGCTATTTTAATTTTTTGCCCTAATTATGTAAAGTACCTAGTACATTGTTGTCGAAAGTGTGCTGTACAAATAAAATAGCCTTGTCTTGCCATTCCTTCAACAAATGAAATCACATTTTAAAACTGCTGTATTTATTTCCCTTTGTTTGGTTTTATTTCAATTAGCTTTATGATCGGGAACATTAAAGTTTAAATTTAAGTGAAAATATCTGTCAGAGACCAAATACCTTTTAACAGCACTTTATATCTTCACCCCCAATTTATCCACTACAATTAAACTGTTCTAGTCAGCTTTATTTTCCTCTCTCCACCCATCATCATATGAATAAAGACATAATTAAAATTCAAAAGACCCTTCTTTCCACATTCTGATGACAGCACTGCTTATTTCCATGCATGTAAGGGAACTTTGATGCAGTTCCACCATGCCCTCACCACCCTCCAGTCCCAGCCTGCTTTACCCAGCAGCAGAACATCATTCGTTATGCCATTATTAAAACTCTGACTTCTAAACAGGAATGGAAATACACTGAGCAGTGTAATAGATAGCGTCATGGATCGTAGCCCAAAGGGATAACCATGGACAAAAAGTGAGAAAAACATGCAAATGGACATATTTGACTTGTGCCTTCGCCTCAGAAGCTTTACTTAGATTAGCATATCATCACTTGTATGACGTCTCCCTCAAAATGTCACACTGGCCACGCACACTCTTACCGCTGACTGAAAGAGCACCGTAAGGTACAGTTTAGCTACTTCATGGAGGTTATTTACAAAGTATAGGTTTGCTATCAGAATTTTCCCTGATTCTAAATGTCAAAGCTCAGGGCTGCTGTGGGAAGATTTCAGCCATAGAGACCAGTCAGTGTTGTGTTATACTGTTGAATCATACTTTATATGAGCTCTGCTGAGAAGCAAAATCAGCACAGAGCACAAACATTGCTGAAGGCTAACTCCTCTTGTTTGACAGGGTAATGTTACAATTAACAGAGACAAATAGGCTATCGCCACTCTTAGATTAGTCATTACTAATTCTAACTGATCTAAAACAAAAGAAGTTTGATCTGATTAACTTCAGTGAGAAAAAAGGTGTATGTGTCTTTTTTTTACCTAAAAGTTATTGTCGGATTTCAATGACATTTTCAGGAAATATCTGAAACGGCGTAATGCGACCAAGAACAAGTGATTAGAATTTAAGGTGTGATCCAGATCACCGACAGGCTTAGCTGCCTTGGTAGAGGCACTGTCAGAATCTCAAGTACTTTCACTTCCTCTCCTAATCATTGTCTACACCTGTCTCCAATCTGTCTCACCTGATCCTCCTTCCCTTTTGTCTATTTAAACCCTTCACTTCCTCTCACTCCTGGTCATATCATTGATGTCTTTTCCTCCTGTCTCACCCTGTCGTTCTCCCTTCTGCTCGTCATTCCTGCGTTCCTTTCATCATCATCATCATCATCATCATCCTAATAAACCTCCTTGCACCTACCTACATCTGCGTTTGGGTCCACACTACATCCGTGAGAATGGAGCGGAGATGGCAGGAAGTGACGCAGGAGTAGGAAGTGAAGTGGAGATGGGGGGAGAGGACACGGGAGAAACGAACAGAGGAGACTAGTGCACAGTTACTCAAAATCTCAAAAGGAAAAAGAAAACAAGCTTTGATGGTGATAATTGTGGTGGATAGTATTTTCAGTGTATCTCAAAGTAGAGGAGATGAGGTTAAGGTAAAGCTCCAGTTTGATTCTCCAATTTCTGTCAACCCATTGAAGCTTTTCTTGATAATGTAGGTACTGTGCATGTTAATCCACTTTGGGATGGTAGCTTGTTGATTACATGCTCTGATGCCAATGTTGTGCTGCAGATAGGTAGGATTTGGCTATGAATAATTATGAATAATTGCTTAGGGCAATTATTAATAAGATTAATAATTTATGTAAACATTACCAAGTTTAGGGGCACCATCCTGGTGGATTCCAGGAATACAATAGTCAAATTGTTCAGTCTCAGTTTATGTTTATGATTACCAGCCTGATAAGGCTGAGATAATTAACAAATGAAGGAATAAGTTCTTACACTGTGGACATTAATTGTACGCATCACTCCAAGTAATCCCAGACAACTTTTCTTTAAGTTAAAGGGACTTTAATTAGAAAATAGAAAATCCCCAAAACTATTACAGATCTTAGAAAACAATAATAGGTGAACATTAAACACAATTAACATGAAATGAATCAGCCAGAACAGCTGAGGGGGATCAGAAAAGAAGGGGTGGCCCTCACTCCAGGGGGTTCAAATCACAGATAGCCTAGGAGACAAAGTCATAAATCTCAGTTCTGTGCCAAGATGGAGGGGGGCACATGTAGTGTAAGGAGACAAAGGGCCATAAACTAGCTTTGGCTAAAATAGACAGAGCACATGGGCTGAAGCGTCCATGTGGAAGGCCTCAAAGAGAAGTTGTTGAGAAGGAGTTAAACTTTTCAGCTAATACCAGCTAACGCAGGCCGGACTGAGCCCGACTCTGCCGACGGTGATAAGGGAGTGAGAGAGAGAGAGATTGAGAGAAAAAGAGAGGAAGGAAAAAGAAAGAAAGGCATGATCCGCTCAGGATAAAACAGTTTCAAACACAGCAATTACAGCTCAAACTTATGCGTGCGGCGACGCAAAAATGAGCAAACAGGTGCAGCGCTTAAAGACACTTTAACCAACAATGAACGAGATCTAACTCGTTAAAACTCTATTTTCTCTATTTATCTCCGCCCAGACAAAATATTAGTATAAATGAAGCGGTTCAGTCCTACTTTGCCTTGAAGGAGGTCCAGTCCACTAGGAGGAGAGTGAATTGTGTCTGTAGTTGAGCAAGAAAAGGAAGAGTTATAAAAAAAACCTTGTACAGGATTTAAGGAACGTGTGGCCCAAAGGCAGGCTGGATGGCCTGTAGGTCAATGTCTAATGAACTGTCTGGGAACAGTTCTGATATAGGTCAAACGAGATACACAAACCGTATGAGCACTTCGAAGCTTTGAAATGATTTCTTCCCGGTCCAGCGGGAAAAAAGAGAATCTTCACCGGTGAGATGTCCTCTGTTAAAGCTTAAGTTTCTCTCTGAAACTTCTGGCTTGAGAACATTTTGAAAATGGGCGCGACTCCACTCTTATAGCCCCTTTGGCCGTGATGTCATCGCCGATGTCACCATGGGTGGTCACGGACCAATAGGAGTGTGTTGGGCGTTACTTCTAGGATTGCTGGGAAATGTGGTCTTCCAACAGTCTGTTCAGTTCATCTTATGAGAAATGCAATCACAACACCAAACAGAGAGAAGGTTTGATTAAAGTGACAACTTTGGAAAGGAAAAAAGTTAAGTGTTTTGTTTAGGCTCGAAAGAAAACAGTACAAGGGGTAATTACTGGGGTTTCAACAGATGTGCCCATTGAAGAGATCTTGGGAAATGTATCTGGAGCTAAAATAATGAAAGCTAGACGACTGATGTATACTAATAATGGAACAAAAGAGGAGAGCTTATCTATCTGGTTACAATTTCAGTAGGAAGTGTTGCCAACAAGAATTGAAGTAGGGTTCGTGAGTTTCCAGGTGCGACGTATGTTCCTCCTCCCCTAAGGTGCTTTAAATGCCAACGATTTGGCCATGTAGCAGCAGTTTGTAGAGGCAAACAGCTGTGTGGTAAATGTGGAGGGGAAGACCATGAATATGGCAAATGCAATTAAGGTACAAAAGTCAAATGCTGTAACTGTGGGGGTAAGCATAGTGCTGCATATAAAGGATGTGAGGCACACAAACGAATTGCCGAAGTACAGAGAGTCAGAGTAGAAGGAAAGCTGACATATGCTGAAGCCATTAAAGAAGTGAATGAAAAGAGGAGTATGGTAGTATAATCAATAGCAAGAATGCTTGAGCAGAGTGAAGACCAGAGATCCAACAAAATCAGAAGCTTTTCAGAGGCCTACAGTAGTCAAACTTAGTATTGCAGTGGATAGTGTTGTGTTTGTAGCATTCTTGGCAGAGGTAGTCAATTGTTCAGCCCAAACACAAAGCAGTACAGAGAGGATTAAAATTATCATAAAGGCAGTGAAAAATACCTTAATATGGGGGACAGTGGACGCAATACATGAGGCATTCATATCAGGGACACAGGATATTCAGTCATCATCCTACACGGAATGCCAGGAGTCTATGCTTTAATGAGCAGTAATTTAAAAAGTACATTGAGGAAAGGAGTGAAACACCTAATGTTATCTGTGTGCAAGAAACATGCCTTAGGCCTCACTTAGATTTTATAGTTAAAGCTGCAGTCTGGAGAATACAGTGTTTTGGGAGGGGCCTTGGTATGTCGGATTAAAAAAATCTCTCTCCTTCAAATACTCCGGACTGCAGCTTTAGTGAATATGTGGCTATAAGCAGGGTCAGGGAAAGTGGCACTGGAGGTGGTGTAGCTATGTTTATTCAACAGGGAATAGGCTATAGAATTATGAATATTAGAAAAGACTCTGAGGTGATTGAAGTTTGATGTGGACATTTTTTTCTGGATCTAAAGTCTATGATATTTATCTAAAAATTTTATCACAGTAATTATTAGAGTCAAGGAAGAGGCCTTTCACCTACTCTTATCTAACTGTTGTGAGGAGTGTTTTGGTTAACCTTGCAATGAAGACATAACATCAGTGACTGAAGGCAGAAGCTGCTTGCAGATAGGGCAGATATGAGCTGGTTGCAAGAGAGTTCGAGCATTGGTCCAGACGGGATCATGTTTAAGACAGGCCCTAATAAAATATGAAAAATGCCGATGCAGACTCCAGCCTCATTTCTATGAAGGGAAGAAGAGACATTTCTTCCCATAACAAATTGAAGTATGGATAGGAAATACAAACATAAGGATAGTGAACTATAATAATCCATGTGGGAAGCTTAGTAAAGAGGCACTTGGAAAGATAATTGGTGAAGAAACACACAAGGCAGTTTGGTATGGGGGTTTTAATGCTCACAGCACACTTTGGGTTGGTGAACACACTGATAGTGTGGGGTGTGGTGGAATAATTTCTAGAGGATCAAGATCTAGTCTGTCTGAATGATGGAAGGGTAACCAGAGTAGATGTAACAAGAGGGTTGGAATCCCCAATCGAGCTCACATTGGTGTCTGAGCAAATAGCTAGAGTCAGTAAGTAGGATGTTATACAAGATATTACAGTAGGGAGTGACCATTACTCAATAATCTGTGAAATAGGAGTGGGTCAAGATCAGTTGGAGGAAATAGGTTTCCCTAGATGGTAATTAAGAAACGCCAACTGGGCACTTTATAAAATGACATGTAGTATGAGGTTAGAAGGAATTAGGCAAGGCAAGTATATTTGTATAGCACAATTCATGTTACAAGACAATTCAAAGTGCTTTACATAAAACATCAAAAGCATTACAGCAGGGTGCAGAAAAAGCAAAAGTACAGGAATAAAAACCATGATTTAAAATGAGAAAAAAAAAAAACTTAAAAGAAGCAGATTTAAAACTTAGAATAAAAATCTAATCAAAAGAAGCTGAGAACAGGTGGGTCTTTAACCTGGATTTAAATAAACTGAGTGATTCAGCTGATCTGAGGCTTTCTGAGAGTTTATTCCAGACATGTGGAACATAGAAGCTGAACGCAGCTTCTCCATGTCTGGTTCTGACTCTGGGAACTAATAAAAGACCGGATCCACATGACCTGAGGGGTCGAGTAGGTTCATACTGGGTCAGGAGATAACCGATGTATTTTGGTCCTAAACCATTCTGAGCTTTATAGACCAGCAGCAGAACTTTGAAGTCTATCCTCTGACAGACAGGCAGCCAGTGTAAAGACCTCAGAGCTGGACTGATGTAGTCCACTTTTTTGGTCTTAGTGAGAACTCGAGCAGCAGAGTTCTGGATGAGCTGCAGTTTCCTAATTGAATTTTTAGGTAGACCTGTAAAGACGCTGTTACAATAATCAAGCCGACTAAAGATGAACGCATGGACTCGTTTTTCCAGGTCCTGCTGAGACATCAGATCTTTTATCCTTGAGATATTCTTAAGGTGATAGTAGGCTGATTTTGTGATTGGCTTAATGTGTTTTTCAAAGTTTAAGTCTGAGTCCATCACTATACCCAGATTTCTGACGTGGTTGGTGGTTTTTAGGTGTATGAACTGAAGCCCTGTGGTGACCTTCAATCTTTTCTCTTTAGCTCCAAAGACAATTACTTCAGTTTTGTTTTTGTTCAACTGCAGAAAATTGTGGCACATCCAGTCATTAATTTCCTCCATGCATTTGCCAAGAGCCTGTACAGGCCCTTGGTCTTCTGGTGACATTCTAATATATATCTGTGTGTCATCTGTGGAGCTCTGGTAACTTATATTGTTGTTATTTATTACCTGTGCCAGTGGGAGCATATAGATGTTAAACAGAAGAGGTCCCAGGATGGAACTCTGGGGAACCCCACATGTAATTCCAGTCTGCTCAGATGTAAAGTTACCTATCGACACAAAGTACTTCCTGTTCTCTAAGTACGTTTTGAACCAGTTTAGTACAGTGCCAGAGAGACCCACCCAGTTCTCCAGTCGTTTGAGTAAAATAATGTGGTCAACAGTTTCAAATGCAGCACTGAGATCCAGTAAAACTAACACTGACATTTTCCCACTGTCAGTATTCAAACAGATGTCATTGATGACTTTGGTCAGAGCAGTCTCAGTGCTGTGGTGCTGTCTAAAACCTGACTGAAAGACGTCGTAGCAGTTGCTTTGTCTTAAGAAGTAATTTAGCTGATGAAAAACAGCCTTTTCATGATCTTACTTCAAAACGGAAGATTGGAGATGGGCCTGTAGTTGTTCATTTGTGTCTTGTTCAGATTGTCTCTTTTCAGCAGGGGTTTAATTACAGCTGTTTTCAGGGGCTCTGGGAAAACACCCGACATTAAAGATGAGTTCACAATCTGTAACAGATCTGACTCCAAGATCTTTGAGACCTTTTTGAAAAAGCTTGTGGGCAGGATGTCTAAGCAGCAAGAGGAGGAGTTCAGTTGACGTAAGATGTCCTCCAGATCTTTGCTGTTTATGAGATAAAACTGTTTCATGGTGTTCAAAAAGATTTTCTGTGGACACTGTACATAACCTGAACCTGCCGTTAATGAACCAACCGCTTGTCTAATATTTTGGATTTTGTCTGTGAAGAATTTGGCAAAGTCATTGCAGGCCTTGGTGGAATAGAGTTCAGGTGCTACTGACACAGGAGAGTTTGTTAGCCTGTCGACTACAGCAAATAATGTGCGAGCACTATGACTATTTCTGGTGATGATGTCAGAAAAATATGACTTCCTTGCATTCCTTCAGTTGTAAATTATAAGAGTGAAGTTTATCTTTATAGATGTCATAATGAACCTGAAGTTTTGTTTTTCTCCATCTGCGCTCGGCTTTCTGACACTCCCTTTTTTAATTTCTCACCAGTGTGGAATTTCTCCATGGAGACTTTTTCCTTCCAGAGATAACCTTCACCTTAGTGGGAGCAATAGTATCCATAACATTTAATATTTTAGCATTAAAGCTGTTGACAAGTTCATTGACTGAAACCCCTGACAGGGCAGGTGTTAGAGAGAAGACCTGGTTAAAAATCTCACTAGTGTTTTCAGTTATACATCGTTTTGTTATAACCTCCGTTAAAACATTTATGTGAACCGAAATTATACTCTCAAAGAAAACACAACAATGGTCAGACAAGCCCACATCACGCACATTAATCTTGGAAATGCCCAGACCCTTTGAGATCAGTAAGTCCAAAACATGAGCCTTATTATGTGTGGGCTCTGTTATATGCTGAGTCAGCCCAAAGTTGTCCAGAGTGTTACTCAGGTCTTTAGACCCTTTGTTCTGGGGATTGTCAACATGGATGTTAAAATCACCAACAATAATTATACAGTCAAAATCAACACAGATTATAGACAGCAGTTCACTAAAATCATCATTAAAGTCAGCACAGTAATTTGGAGGCCAATAAATGTTAAGAAATATGGCTCTAGATGAGGCCTTCAGCTGTACAGCAACATATTCAAAAGATGAAAAACTTCCAAGAGATAAGTGCTTACACTGGAATGATTCATTAAATAAAACAGCAACTCCTCCACCTCTCCTGTTCTGTCTGGCCTGGATGACAAAACTAAAGTTGGGAGGGGTTGATTCGATAAGAGAAACACTGCTATTCTGATCTAACCAAGTCTCAGTTAAAAACATAAAATCAAGGCTATGCTCAGTGATAAGATCATTGATTAAAAACCTCTTCCCTACTATAGACCTGACATTAAATAAGGCCATCTTAACAGGTTTAAGAGTATTATTTTGCCCCTTGTGTTTTGGGGTGGGCTGTGTACAGCGTATGTTTACTTTACTTTAAAACCTTTTAGAATGCAGTGTTCTGTGTTTTGACAGAACTACTTTCCTTCTGTTACTTATAAGTACAGAAATGATCGAACCTTCTAATGAACAGGGTCCCAGCTTGTCCTGGGAAAAGTTCTGACTGCTGATATCCACGCAGCCTGGACCCTTAACGCATCATACATCAGACTGTGGAGATTGTACATGCTTACGTGTTGGGGTAGGAGGGGGCCGGGCTTGTTGGCCTACCTTTGATCGTCCTGGTGTGGGGTTTATGGGTAAAGAAAACAGATTGGTCTGGGGAGTAGATCTGAGCCCAATGTTGACCCGCTCCATCATCTGCTCAGTGAATTTCAGAAGGGGGGAGTTGGGGGAGGGGGGCTGTAAGGAAGATGGTGGGCTGTCAGGGGTTTTCGGGGGCGATGGAGGTCCGCTGTCCTGTTCTTTAGGGCTGTTGAGGGCTTTTGGGGCAAATAAATGTCCTTCTTCCTGCTTCTGTTTGAGGCTTCCCATGAGTGAGGGCAGAAGAAGTTCCTCCCCCTCTCCACTCAGCTTTGTTTGGTCTTTGTGTACCTCCTTTTTGGCTCCAAGTACAGAGGGATGACGCAGGAATTAGAAAATATTGGAGGTAAACAGTCTTACACCTGACCTGTTCAAACTAAATCCATTTGCCTTAAAAAGATGTCTGCGCTCCCAAAAAATCTGAAAGTTGTTAATAAATTGCAGTTTTTTGTCAGCACATGCAGATAAAATCCACTTATTTAATGCCAAAAGACAGCTAAATCTCTCCTCTTCTGATGAGTGGTAAAGGTCCACTGATCAATGCATCTAACGAGCTCACGCTGTTCAATAATCCAGTGAAGTCCCGTTTCAGAACCTCCGATTGTTGCTTGGTCACTTCATTCGACCCTGTGTGGAGAACGATGTTTTTCACTGTTGGATATTTAGTCACAGTTTTCAGAATCCTCTTCTGCATGTCACTGACCATATCCTTTGGAAAGCAGAGGACTTTGGTGTTCTTTCCACACATCCACTGAACGTCCTTTACAGAGGAATCACCTACAATCAGAGTTTCAGGCCCAGTCTTTTGCTTTCTCTGTGGCCTCTCACTCTCTGACAGGTTATCAGTCCTCATCTCGCTGCCTTGGGGTGGATGGTCATCAGATAAAGATCCAGGGTTCTCCAACAGTGGAGCAAATCTGTTCTGCAGCTTCACATTCGGTTGTTTTGAACTTTCCCATTTGCAGCTGTTCTGTCCCGTGTCCTCTCATGTACGGGAGTAGAAGAAGCCCTCTATCTTGTAGGGAGTGCAGGCCAGTCGGTCTCATCACAGATTTCCGCTCGCTGTGTCCAGCCTGCACTACGTCCTCCCGTTTCCCAGAGACATAATTTAGTTTTTGGCTTAGCACCAAGACAGTTCCAGGGAGGATTATCACTCAGGGATTTAATGTAATGAGCAGAGGCTCCCTCTTTCTCGGTTTTGTTATCTCTGCCTCTTAGCTTGCTCTTTTCCACTGTTTTGAAACAGTGG